>CAEFZX010005877.1:95771-110687 GCA_903066825.1 Alfaro cultratus | reverse complement strand
TTATGACTGTGTGTTTGTTTATTTATTATTGTATATATTTGACTTTTTGCATGGGAGTTGCAATAGAAATTTCGTTGAACTTGGTTCAATGACAATAAATGCTATCAATCAATCAATCAATCAATCAATCAAGATGTTTGACTAGTCAGTTCTAGTCATTGTTTTCTGACGTTCTAGAACATAATAAAATCTAATTACTTACACAAATGCAAACAATTCTTTATTTATTACCAAGTAGTAAAAAATATTCATACTTTTTTTTTTTTGATCAAAGCACAGGGAAACCATCCTAACCCTGATTTGTTGAAAAGATGTTTAGATTATTTTGTATCTGTTTAGAATTCACTTTTGTCACTTTTGTTTCATGCTTTAAATTTCTTTTGGTGCAGCACAGTATAGTGACTATATGTAATAGTCATTGCATTGGTGTGTGTAATATTAACATTGCAAAAGACTTTAAGGAAAACCGTAAGCATTTTGCTTGCTAGTTAGATATTCAGCCTGTTAAATGGAGATCCTGCAGTACATTTTCACCCCTGACAGAGCAAAGTGTCGACGATGCTAAAGGTCTGTGACTGTTGAAAACCTGGAAGAGTGAGGAAAATATGGATTTGTTGGTTGCTGTCCCAGTAACCTTGACATCACAGGATTTCCCATCATGCAGCCCAACTTCTCTGCATTATGTCTGTATTTGCGCCATAATAAAGTCTAAATTACCTTCTAGGCTGTGCAGATCCTGGCTTTTGGTGACCTGTTCTTTCCCTCTTCAGTTCTAAACAAGAGAGTGTTTGTACAAAAAAAACCATGTTGCTGAATTGTTTGACCCCGATTCCCGTTTCCTCTGTTTGATGCTCAGTCCCCGATGGCTCAGAACACAAAAGTCTACTCTTCCTTCAGACAAGACAGAACAAGGCTTCAGTTTTCCCCAAGAGGAGATTTAAAGTGCCAATTCAGTGGGCGCAATTCTTTTGCAAGATTTGACAGCAAATTTACGATTTGGTTATGTTAGCTTTTGATAAAAGATGAACTGATGAGTTATACAAAAGATCACATCATTTTTGGTTTAAATGTTTGACCTGCCATTTGGGATTTAAGCCAATGCTGATCTCAAAAAGAAAATTTCCTCTGTGAGATGTCATTCTTTTCATTAGGAAGATCGATGTGACAGAGGAGCAGCTGCAGATGTTATTTTAAAATAGACAACATGATTACTGTGTTGACTTTTTAAACAGTTTCTAAAATTTTTCAATAGTGGTTAGTATTAGTAAAATGCAATTGTGCTGCTCCCAGTTCAGCCTTCCTGTTATCTGCTGAACTCTTTTCCAGCCTGTTAAAACTTAGATATGATCAGATGACAAAGTGGAAGCAGATCAGATCAGGGATTCACAGATAAAATGCTGTGAAGGCCTGGTGTTTGCTAATGGATGGGCTTTTCGCAAGACTACAAATATACAAAAAAATCACCAAATTTTATACATTCATCAGTTATAAGAAATGCTTTAATTACAAAACATATTTGCAGCACTTCATCCTTAATTGTCATGCCTATAAATTCCCTTTCACAATAGACTTTAAGGCACAGTTTTGCCCTATTGTTTTTTGTTAAAGGACTATTGCAGCCCCACATCAGCTGATTTTTATGAGGGCAAATAATCTTTGTGGATTGAGGGAATATTTCTAGAGTGGCAAATGTTTTGCGCGACCAACCAGCTGCAATATTAGAAACATTTTCTGACAAGGAGAGCAAGAAGGTGACATAAA
This sequence comes from Alfaro cultratus, assembly GCA_903066825.1. Lineage (NCBI taxonomy): Eukaryota > Metazoa > Chordata > Actinopteri > Cyprinodontiformes > Poeciliidae > Alfaro > Alfaro cultratus. Next base: position 108,926 of record CAEFZX010005877.1, on the reverse strand, counting down.
TATTTTAAATTTAAAGCGTTTGCTCAGAATTATAACACAGTGTCTGCCTGCTATGATTGTTTAAAAAAGAAAAACACACTGACACATCTCCTGTCGTCCTGTACTGGCTTACTCTTTTAAGGCCTGTGTGAGAGTTTGTATTTGTGTTTTGTGAATGGCAAGCTCAGATGGCAGTCATCTTTTGAAAATGCTTTGTGAATTTTTTTTTTACTATTATCAGTAATGTAAAATCATGGGTTTTACATTTGCAGTGCCTTAAAAGCATGTTTTAATATGAAATAAGGGGATCTCTGACAACTGAAAAAGTCCAACACTACAAACATGTATTTTCCTTCCTCATTGACTCATATTTCCCTTTCAATTCCTGCTTTCAGGCGTTCCCTCTGCTGCTCGCAATTTGGTCTCAGTGGTGAATCAGACATCAGTGATCCTGGAGTGGCACTCGCCACGCGACACCGGGCACCGTGACGACCTGTCATACAACGTCGTGTGCCGGCGTTGCCACAGCAGCGAGCGGCGGGCATGCCAGCCATGCGATGACAGCGTGGTTTATACTCCAGGCAAGGAGGCGTTGAAGGGAACAAGGGTGGAAATCAGCAAGCTTCGTGCTCACACGTCGTACACCTTTGACATTCAGGTTTGTGCCTGCAGATGTGTTATATTAGATTTGCAAGGAAATGCAAGTATAGGGCGATTCTTGCCATGCAGTATAAAACCCCCCCAAATAGTTTAAAAGCTTAAAATTCATTGTATGTTGTGAGAAACATTCCTCAAGTTTTGTTTGTGAAAAAGCTCCATCCATACATGATAAGCCACTTTAAAAACAGCCTTGTTCTCGTCAGTTTTTGTTTAAAATGCAAATTGCTACCACCTATTCACTAAAATGCTCAAAGATACCGGCGCTACGTAGAAAGTTGCTGACCTGCAGGCTTTTATGCAAAATCTGCAATTATATCTGCCAGCTTACAAGGTCACTGTAATGTCTGTAAAGCCTTTATAGTGATAAACATTCAATCTTCTCCCATCTGGCTCCTTTACTGTAAAAAGTTTAGAGCTCAATTTTGTTTCTGAATTGTGACATCCAAGGACATCAGGAGTAAAATAACATTTTCACATATTTTCACATATAAACATAGTTATTTGAATACTCTAATTTCTGAGATTTTCCCATAAAGCAGGGTTGTCTGTAAACTAGTGTCTTCTGAAAATATTGAATGAAATTGTTCTTATTTCCCCCACATTCCACTGAAAAACCAAAGGATAAATAAGTCAAAGTCTGAATTAAAATCTTATTTTTTCTTAGTTTTGGATTCACCGTTTTGTTTTGCGGGGGGTTCGAGTCTAAGCAGCAGATTTTGCGATTAGGGAAAGGCAGAAACATAAAATTAAATTAGCAGAGCCTCAAGTAAATGATCATAAATTAAAACATTAATTTGCCCCGACTAAAGCATTAGTTTCACTGTCAGAATAATTAACTGCACACTTGGCAAACAATATATGACAACTGGTCTCATCTTTGAAACCCACAGAGAATGTGGTCAGCTTGTCTTTGTCTCAGAGATAAGACATTAAATCTAAAAACAATTCACTTTTGTGAATTTTAACAGATTCTTTTGTCAGGCTTAAAATACAGCTTGATTGTTTTTGGTACTACAGACATGTCAGTCGAAGGATTTTGCTTTTCTAATGTGATGCGGTTGATGAATAATTCTGGACACTGACGCTTTGGCTAGTGCTGTCAAGGACAAATCCAAAAATCATTCCCTTATTATACAGTGGCTATAAAAGTGTAAAGGCTTCAGTTTGAATGCCAGGTTTTTAATACATGGGAAAGAAAATTATAATTAATAGATTTTCACATTTATTTTACTTGAATAAATCTGAGTAGGTAGAAAAACAGTCTGTGTCCATTTGTCTGTCTACATACTTAACAATCTAGCCAGCTAGCTGTCTAACTTGTCCTTGATAGTCGTCTTTTTAACAATCGTTTTATGCATTTGCATTCCAACCTTCCTAAATATCATCTATAAATCGCCTCCTTTAAACATGTAACTGTGCTCTGTATTGACCATTGGTATTTTAACTGTGCAGACAGTCAATGGAGTGTCCAATAAGAGTCCTTATCCTGCCCAACAGCTGTCAATCAACATTACAACCAATCAGGCAGGTGAGTTAGAACTGAAAAAGAAAAAATAAACCTGTTGTTCGTGTGTGTGTGTTTACAAGCGTCTGTGTGTGTAAGCATACCCCGGGGCACAGTGGATTAAATGCGGGAGGGATGGCTGGAGAGATAAAGGAAATTGAGCCACAGCCTTTTAATTCATAAAACATGTTACAGGGTTGTCGTCTCCTACCTTCCTCTGTTCCTCGCCCCTTCACTTCTTCCTGCACATTCGCATCTTTAATCCTTTTTCAACTCTCCTCTTCTGCTTTTCCCTGCCCTCCTTCTCCCGCTCAGCCTGCTGCTGTGTAATTCGAACATAACATAACTGAGTTATTTCGCCATCGAAATCTTATGGAGACAGACATAAGTAATACTTCCACTTCTACTTAAATTTATATTTGAAAGCTCTGATGGAAAAATATAATTGACCTTATCCACTGTAACAGAGGCTCACTTGTAATCGAAACCTGACCCACTGCCACTCTGCCACTTACCAAGTGCATTTTCAGCTGATGTCTGATGCAAACTCCTCATTCTCCTGCAATATTTTAGGATACAACAATATCATCTATTATCATCGAGTTAACTACGATTGAAGGGGCTTTTTATGTAGGCAGTAGGTTTTGAGTGTCGTCCGCAGAACTTTGATTTGAAACTCAATGCACTTAAACAAAATTGAAAAGCAACGGATTGACATGAAAGACTAAGGCTTTCAAATCACAGATCATTCATACTGTTGGACTTAAATGCTTTGCTACTACTTAAATTACATCAAAATCTCCAGATTACTTGGCTTTTTAAGATGAATTATTGATTTTTCGGATACAATGGCTAAAGATGATTCACTGTAATACATGGAGAGAAAATGAAATTACTTAATTTTTTTTCCCTCCTCTCTCAAATACTTTTCATTAAGGTGAACCATTGCAATGCATTTCATTGCTATCTTCAGTAATAGCCCCCATAATTCCTTCATGTCTTCTCTTAACAAAGGACTATTGCAGAAATATGATTTGGAAAACTATCTTATTAAACATTCCTAGCAGCTAAATCCCAAAGTCTATTACAGCCAAATGTCCACAAATCCTGAGATCACAGCTAAAAATGCATTAAAATATTACACATGTTCCCACATCATTGAGAAAAACGGCAATTTTATTTCACGTCCACTGAAGTAGAAACCTTTTCCCATTTTTTTTTGCAAGCATTTTAAGCATTTTCTCATTACATTACACTCTATTTGCATATTTATAATGTCTAAACACCCTGGTGAATCTGTAAAACTCCTAATCGGATGTGTGTTGCTGCGTTTGCTTGTGTGAATGTTTGTTTTATACTAGCTCCCTCTGAGGTTCCCATAATGCACCAAGTGAGCTCAACGAGCCGCAGCTTCTCTCTTTCATGGCCGCCACCCGAGCAGCCCAACGGGATCATCCTCGACTACGAGATCAGATACTACGACAAGGTAGACTGGAATGATAAATGTGTGTGTGTGCGTGAACGTTTTGGTGTTTCGTTCTCAGCCAGTAATCTGCTGGGAGTCGATAAAACAGGAAAATCAATGTGAAGTGCATTAATGTCATTTAATTAACTGTTAGTAAGCACTAGAAACTGCTTTATTTTGCAAACACCTTTGCTCACTGAGATCTGAATGCTTGTTTCCTCATTGATGTCTTGCTATGTAGAAATTTAGATTTTCTTTTTGTACAGCATACCTGAAGATTTTAGAGTGATAGTGAACTCCAGCTGTGATTATTCCACTGTTTTCAACTGAGTGACATTGTTGTCTGATATTATCTCCTCAGCATTTTCAGCAACAAAAATCACAGACTCAAGTTCATTCTTTGAAACATGTTTTTTTTTTCTGAAAAATTTCATATGCATATACATATATCAGCTGAAAAAAAAGAATAAAATGCATTCTTCTTTTTTCATGGCTTTCATAAACCTCATAGCATATTTTCCGCTATTAGCATTTAAAACTTTATACTCCATTTTAAACTCTTACAGTAAAACCTGTTTACATTTCTAGTCTTTACAATGTTCACACTTTCAATTCTTAAACTAATTTTACTAATTTTAATTTGATAAAGACTTGTATTGTTACACTGAAAATAATAATAACAAAATATTAAAAGTGGTGAAATCTATTACAGATTACTGAGTGCAGAAAAAATGTTTGACATCTTAAAATATTCAATATATGCATTTAAAAATATAACGAGGCTACAACACCATCAGTCTCTGAATACCAGGCTATGAAAAGGTTAATTGAAATGAAAACCTCCAGAAGCCTCAATACAAAGTCTTTTTTCAAGCTTTGACAAGGTTGCTAATTGAGTGAATTGGTTGTCTACTTCAAACCAATCAAAGCAAGTGGTTTTGATTTGCTGTAAATTGATTTATAATAGAACCATGTTGTTTTGTACCTGGCAGAACGAGTTGGTTATAAGATGGCAAACTTATTAGAGGAAGCAAATTTTAAACATTTTCTGTTGTGAATAATTAAATTAATGGATTGAAAAAGTTCATGTATATTTTAAATTTGTCCCATGTCGCATAAAACACAGATGCTTTAATAGACGTTTTTAATATATCGGTGTATTACATTACTTAATTGTGTTCATTGTGCTTTTTAAACATTTATTTTTTTATTTTCATGTTCTCCTTCCTCCAACTGCTGATGAAAATAACTACTGCTGCGTTCGCTGGCTGACACACTTGGCATGATCATTAATTAAAGACAGCTGCTGGCAGAAAGCTGTCAACATGTTTGTGATTTGTTTAACTGTTGCATTTTCTTCCTCGCTGGTGGTAGATGTCCAGTCATGTAGATGCATCATCTTTGACAGAATCATCTTGCAATTAGTGAAGATGGATTTTTAAAGTAAAAGGCAGATCATTTGTTATAGCCTGTGGTCGCACTGACAGTGTCTTACAAAGAGTGAAAGGCTCCTTTCAACAATTAAAAATGAGGCCACACTTTTCTTAACTATTGGCTCTTGTGAAACAGCAGACATGGGAAATATTTGGAGATTAGGTGATAACAGTCTCTCAGATACTGTAAAGCAGTAATAAGGTACAATAAAACACTTTAGTCCTTAGCTATATGGCCTTATAACAAGCTCATATTTTAATTATTTATTGCCAACAAAATACAGACCAAAATTATTAATCTTTTGTGATTCACAGTGTTAGTGTTCAGCGCCAACTAACAGCGGCTTAAACTCTGACAGCATCAAACAGCAGGATCAAGAAAAAACTTAAAGCTTTTCTACAGCATATTAAAAAATGACTTTTGTCTAGTCAAAGCAAAGGTTTGGCTGCTCTCTTTAGGAACAGTAGTTTAGCATTTGGATTTAATTTTTTAATTTGGCAAAAACAATCACTGATGTTTCAGAAAAACAAATCTGTCCAATCACCAGACAATACAAGTGTGAGATATTAACCAAAGCAAAAATATTATTCACTTCCAAACACATAAAAGCCTTAAATGACAATAACTGACTTTGTTACAAGTATGAGTGGAGCATTTAAATGACAGGCTACATTTTGATAAAGGAAACAGTCATTACAGGATGCAAGGAAATAGATGCTACGTTTCCTCAAATGAGGAGCAAAATATAGTAACTGCTGGGAAAGCAGGTGTAAAATGCCCTATCAAAATATAAATTAACGCACGATCAGAACAAAACTTCTGGTGATAGACTCCAATATTTTGTATTCAAATAATTCAATATGATACGACCGAAACTGTGTGCGAAATAGTTTTGGGTAAAACTGACCAGGGAATCAGAATCAAAGAAATGGAAATATAGAGTTATTAACATTATTTCCAACATGTTTTTATAATTCATTAAAATACTTAAACGTATATTTAAACAAAGAGGTTTGATTTGAGTTATAGTAAATTGATTGGGGGAAATTGATTGAGGATCTGTTTAGAAGATTCAAGATAGATTTTAAAGTTTAAATTTAGTCTTTTTTTTTTTTAATATACCCTGCAGCTGAAATAAGAGATGTTGTAGTAAACACAACCTCAGTCGTCAGTATGATTTTTAGTATCATTTTTCTTTACTCTTTTCTGGTTTCATATTTCAGATTGTGCATTGTGACCCGGTTTGTGGACAGTACTGGTAATATTGGCCGTTTGTTTGCTGAAGGAGATTGCCTCCCACATTCCTTTCCTCCTCTCACTGTGTTCATTTCTCTCTGTGGACTCTAAGACCTCTGGGATCACACAGGTTCTCTCATCAGGGAAGGTTTGAATATTTTCATTCCTGGGCGACTCGAACGCACAAAGTGAAACCTTTCCTCAACCAAAGCATTTCCTAAAGGTGTAGATGCTGAAAATTTTCAGTTTTCTTTAAAACATTAATGCCATCATCAGCAGACTAAATAAAAGATGTTTTTGAAAAGTATTTCTAGGCACTTTCTTCAAAACTCAGGAACTTTAGCTTTCGTACAATAAGTAAAAAATGTCCAGATACTTTGTCCCTGGGGTTTAGTCAGTTAGTCCAGATGTAGTTTTTCCTATCAGGTTTGCGTTTGTAAGCCATGTTTGATATGTAATTCCTCCTACAGGCTCTAAATCTACCTTAGAGGTTTTTTTTAATTTTTTCTAAGCAAGCATATATTTTGCAGAAAACTGCCATAAAGGCCCACAAGGTGTTCTTATCGATGCTCTCTGTAGGTATCTAAGTTTTTCTCTGTATTTAAAGGTAACAAACCAGCCTCTTAATGGAAGTCGTTGTTTTTTTTTGTTTGTTTTTTTTGCACATTTTGTTTGTATATGTGTGGTTAACAATGTAGCTATCAATATCTGAATGCAGATGATAAATGGAGTCACAGTTGCCTGACTGATAACGGAGACATTTCTGATCATTTTGAATCAGGCAGGAAAAAGAATGCCAGACCCGGGCGGTGTTAAGAGCAACTAATTCAGGGGTAAAACTTGTGGAGCCAGATTGCTTTCCCGTGAAAGGCTGCTGCTGCTGCGTTTCTGTCAGGAGTAAAATTGCCTAAATGAAAGAAAATGGGATCTCTTACTAAGTCCTTGTAATTTGCTGAATGTTAAGCTGTGAGCATGAAAGGTAAGTTACTGCAGTATCTGTCACTTAAAGCAAAGTCTGTTCCCGACTTTTCTGAAACTGAGCCCAGAACTGGAAAAACACTTTGCTGCAGATAGATGAAAAACAAAAAGCAAATCACCTACAAGGAATCGTGTAAGATACACCGAAAAGAACATGAGCCTCCTCTCAACCCACTCTTTTTCACTCCTAATCCACCTGCCTTTGCTTAACAACAGATATATACAAAATAAGCTTTTTTCTTTTTTCTTCTTGGTTGCAGTTGCTGGTGTACAAAATTTCTCCCCCCTTTCATTATGTACTGCAAACGTTGCCAATTGTGACTCTTTTAGGCTCAATTTCAGCAGTTGTCTTTAATTAAAACATTCAGGCACACTCTTAACGTCTAGGAGTTTATTGCAGTTTTCAGAGTACACATCCCCCAACAAGCACTGAGGAGGGGGACCCTCCCCATCTTGTTGCTGCAACAAGATGGGGACAATAATAGTGATGCAGTAACGGATTGCAGGTGTTTAACTAGAGCAGAGAGGTTATGCAAGTGGTCTGGTTGTGCTTTTATGGTGTAAAAAGAACCAATATTTTATTGATCATCAGTCACAGCGGAAATATTAATATCAGATATTGAAATTGGCCAAAAATGTAGATCTCTTCAACCTCAACAGTGTTTTATTTGGGCAGAAACACAATATGTGCAGGAAAACTGAATGCTACGCAAATAATACAAGAATTGCATTTTAAATAAACCAAATGTTACTTTAGTGCATGTTGAAACCCCAAAGAAAACCTACTGCTGTGCCGTGGACATACAAAGAATCATTCATAGTTACAATAATAATGAAATTACACACAGTTACATGCAGATATCCACTTTGGTAATAACACTGGCTTCCTTCTTTACAAAGTATTACCTGTAAAGCCCTGATCCAATCAGAGTTTGCCCCTGTAATTCCCCCAGAGGGGGAATATTCTAATCAATTTACGGTTTTCCCAAAAATCACCTCCAATATTTATTTATTTTTAACCCATATTACAGATGATACCACCCGATCCTCATTTTCTGTGCTTTAGTAAAAAGTATGGCATGCAAATGATTGCCTAAAGTTTTTTGTTTTGCATTTTTTGGCTACTTAATATATTTGTACAGGTTTGCTGTAAAATTTTAGTACAACACTTTTTGATCCTTACTGAGTCAAATCCCATTAATTTAGAATCATGAAACCTCTGACATTTTTAAACAGTTTCTTGTTTTTTATCCATTAGAACTACATACTTCTCATATCTTTGTCAGTTTTTGTCTGATTTGTTTCTACAAAAGCTCATTTTTAGAGGATTACTCCGACCTGACGCAAAGATCTGGTGCCACTTTTTCAGTGGGACTCTTTTCGTGGTAATTTTAGACAGAAAGAAGGAACAAATAGATCTGAAATGATTTGTGAACTTTTCAGCTGGTACTTGGTGCTGCAAAATCTTAGTGGATCAGATTTGTTTATTGAATTCTGCAGAAAGAGAACCATATGTTTGTTTTAAGGAGGAGAATAAAACTGAGCAAGTGTTTCAGACAATTGAATATGTTTAGTCTGGAATTCAAAAGTGTGCACTTGAATGCAAAACCAGAAGTCGTGCTGCACTGGTTAGAACTGTGATGTTTGCAGTAATATTGGAAAACAAATGATCTTTGAAAGCATATCCTTGAGTCCTCTATGCCAGCAAATAAGAAAAGTCTCTTTTTAACTTCGCAACTATCTTTTTTTTTTTTTTTTTTTATCATTTTAGAGGGAATAAACAGAAAAAAGTAAAACAAAAACTCCTGTAAACTCTGTCCAGAAACTAAACAATACATTTTAACTTCCTCATTGCATAGTTTTCTCAGCATAAAGAGATGCTAATAATTACCTCTTGAACATTTTCCCATAAATATGTAATAAGCCTCTTTTTGCTCTTTTGCCCTAAAATAAAATCCAGGGAATTAGTAAGTAGATACCATCTGTGTGTAATATAATCTCAGCATAAAGGCCTCACTTGGTTATTGGAGAACATTATAAAGAAAAGTGAAGGAGGAGTAAGTCATAAAATTATATCCTAAAGCTTTGAACATATTATGGATTAGTGTTAGATTTTAGTTTGGAACAACTGCAGCCCTGACCCGACCCTCAACCTGAACTAACAGGACCTGCAAAACGAGCAATTATTATAGAAGCACTGAAGAGTCCCATGGTGACTCTGGAAGAGCTGCAACAATCTACAGCTGTGGTTCGAGGACCTGTGCAAAGTCAAATTATTAATGTGTACTTCATAAATCTGGTCTTCATTTTGAGTTTTTCCTCTAGGGAACATAGAAAACAAAATAGCTTATTATTATTATTATTTTTTTTTTTTACTTTTTGACCTACATTCAAAATGCAGTGTATGGTGAAAAATGTAACACCCGGATCACAACAACTTCACCATGAAGCGTGGTAGTAGCAGCATCATGGAGTTGATGCAAGTCATATGGATGAATTTGCAGTAAACGCAGATCCTGGAAGCGCTGTGTAAAATGGCACGGCCCTGAATCAAACGGGATCTGAAATACCGAAACAATGTCCAAGGTCAAGGCTATTTGGAAACAACAAAAAAGGATCAATTTCAGTCTGTTGATGAGGATGGCTGTTAGGAACATGTCCCAAAACACTTGCATACACTGCAAATTATTCAGATTTTATTTACAGAAAATTCAAAACTTCGTTTTACAATTGAATATTTCTTTGTGTTCACTTCACATGAGATCCAGAGAAAGTAAGCCAACATGACAAATTATGAGGTTTTTTTGGTGGGGTTAAAACTCAGACATGGAACTGTACCTTCACAGCAAATTTTGCAAACTCACAATTACTGAATCTCGTGAAAGAGTTGAATTAAAACCAATTCTGAAGGGGACCGAACAGACTCGTGTTCCTCCAGTTTGATCCAGGAAAAGATGGGAAAACAGCAGACATGATGTCGCATAACATGATGTGGTTTTAACACTGTGGGGACAATTACAATGAGCCAAGGAGAGAATGAGTGAGATATTTATTACAGCTGCAGTCAAAACTCATACTGCGCCCTGAGTCGGCCTTGTTTGCTGCTAGGTTTCCGTTAATAAAGTCTCATATTGAAGTCAATTAGGATTCTGCATTTCCCACTGTGAAGCAGTCAACCACGTAAAGACTAATTTTAGCTCATAGCTTTAAGTGAAGATGTCTTGTGGGAGCAGTTTGATAAGCCTGGTGAGAGAGGACACACAGCTGTGCTGCACCCTTTTTTTCTGGCGGTTTTGTCATTTTTTTCACCTTCCTCATCTCCTGCAGCTCTTCACTCCATCCTCCCTCACTCCCACTCTATAGATAATGAGTTTTAATGTAGCAAATTTGATATGGTGGAGAAAGTCAAAATTTTCCCCCTAATACTTATCTCTGTCTGGCAGGCCTTCCCAGACGCCCTGCCCCCTAACCTCTTTACTCCAGTCAGCATGGAGTCGAGCTTTCCTCGCCACACACAACTCCGGAATATAAACTCCAACATTGACGCCACTTCTTTTCTGTACTTACTTCCAAAACTTACCTACTTTTTAAACTTTAAAATCATCCAAAACCCACCATTTAATTATCAGCTAACATTGCTGACATAAATGTTAAATAATATTTTGCATACACAACAACATAATTTAGGTCAATACCTATAAAGACAAGGAAGGAGTAAAAAGTTTGATCCCATCATGATGAGTATTTTGATACAAGAGAATGGGTTAATGACTGACATGTGGAAAATGGGTTTTCGCTATGAATATTTATGATAGAAAACTCAATCATCTTTAACCCCACGTCTTCTTCTGATAACCCGCCCTTTTTCTCCCCAATCTACCGGCAATTTCCACCCACTCGTCTCCCTCCTGGGCGGTGTTCCTCATCACCGCCATCATCTCTTTTCCTCTCCACTTTGCTCTGCCGTCGACCTCCCCACCCCGCCGTCCTTGATTCTCGTGCCACGATTCCCTGCCTATACCTTCACGCCGCCACCACAGCAGACCTTTCATTCTGCCGCCCGCTCTTAGATTTAGCCTCTGTAAAACCTTGTTATCTGAAAGAAAATGACAGAAAAGAGGAAGTCTAAAATGAGAAGAAGGGGGCATAGATGGAGGTAAAAGGTGATAGCCTTGGATTTATGAGATGGGACAGATAATGTGGAGGCGAATGGAACGGGAGAAGTCCACATGCTTGTCTTTCTCTGTGGGTAAAAGCTAATTAACTGCAATAAGCCCTTATTGTATTTGCATAGAATGGAAAGATGAATGACTCAAGAGCAAGAAGGAAGAAAAAATGGTCATCAGGAAAGGGTTAGGTGTGTTGGAGAAATAATTGACATAAAATGCTAATCATCCATAAGCTGAAAGACGGTGAAAATGAAATATGAACAGGGTTCTTTATGATGTGACATCCATGTAGATGTTGATGTCACATCATAAAGGATTATGTAAATGAGAACCATTGAGGAGTCGCGAAAAAATGGAGAAAAGCAGCTCTAAATCAAACCGTCAACATATATTTCAGAATGTTTGCGGCCTGATGTTGCCGTCTAAAGGTGGAAGATGCAACAACGATGCTGCAATTTTCTCTTTTCAATTTTCTTTCAGGCAGATGAGCAGCCGAAACAACATTCATGTGCACTGATGGAAGAGTTTGCCAGGTGGTATTCTTAAAAAGAATCAGGACTTCACTGAAGATGAACATTTTGACATTTTAAGAACCATGTGAACAAAATTACGTATGGGCAACACGGATCAACAAACGTGCAGCAAGTTTGTGCTTCTGCCGCTTTCTCTAAAACAACTTAAAATTTTAGTATCTGTTCATTATTACTGTGTTTATGACTGAAGTAACAGCTTTCTGACTTGATGGAAATATTAGAGTTAAAAGCAACATCAACTACAAGTGTCTGAATGACTTTACAGTCAGAAACTGGATACTTATCTAAAGAAAAAAACTTTTATATATGTGAATGAGAGCAGCTGTTTTGGGAATTTACGAGAGAAAAAATTTGTGAATGGCGGCTTGACGTACATTTAAAATTTATTCCTGACAAAATATGATGCGTAAAAAAGTTAAAGTTGAAGATGTAAACCAAAAACTTGATTTAATAAATTTCAACCTGGTTGAGGTGGATTTAGAACTATTTTATTTTGATAAGGATGAGGTGGTAGAATCCTGCTGTATCAAATCATCCATTCATTTTCTAGTTCTGCTTATCTGTGCAAGGTGAGGGGGAACTGGTTCACATCGCCAGTGGTCTTGCATCAACAACTGGGAAATGCTGTGGACCGTCACTGGGTGCATCCAAGCATATTAATGGAAAATCAAATGAAAGAAAAAGTATGTCAGAAAGCAAACTTAATTCAAGAGTTTGGAGGTCATTCACCAGGTGTGTCGGTGCTTTGAGCGCAAACTGTTGCATTCCTTGTGTTGAGCCACTGCTGAAACATCAGTAGTGAGAAAAAAGACTGAAGATTGTTACTTAGTGATCCAGAGTCCTTTTTCTGACAAAAATATTTTTTTGTCAGAAAAAGGACTCTGGATAAAAATAATAATAATAATAATAATAATAATAATAATTATTATTAGTATTATTTTCTGGACAAGAAGTGACAAGAAATGTTGGTATGGCGCTCCACCAACAACCTTCTATCGACTTCAATCAATCAAATTTTATTTGTGTAGCACATTTCAAGGCATTTCAAAGTGCTTTACATCATAACAAACACAAGTCATGCAACATAGAATCAACAATCAAAACATTACATTAAGTCATCATTAAATTTGTAATTGATTACGTTTCAAATACAATCCTAAACAGGTGGGTTTTTAGTCGAGATTTAAAGGAAGTCAG
>CAEFZX010005877.1:0-95753 GCA_903066825.1 Alfaro cultratus | reverse complement strand
CAGAACCAGAACCAGAAGACCTGAGAGGTCTGGAAGGTTGATACAACAACAGCAGATCTTTAATGTATTGTGGTGCTGAGCCGTTCAGTGATTTCAGGAAACGCAACACGATTACTAACCTCTACATAAATAATGTCTGTGTTGAGATGGTGCATTCATTTAAGTTCCTTTATGTTCACATCTCTGATTGTCTGTCACACCCTAGAGATTGTTTAAAAGGTACAACAGCATCTCCAGTTCCTGAGAATCATCTGGAAAAACTCTGAATCAAAGCTGCTGATGTCCTTCTATAGATCAACAGTGGAGATTACTCTGGTGTATTTATTTCTGTTTGATTTACTGGATGTTCTATTGTGGATAAAAAAACATCTCTGGAGAGAGTAATTAAGACGAAGATGTCCTCTCCCTTCTTCGTCGAACAATTGCTAGCAGTTTTTAGATCTCACAAGAGCTAAAAACATCTCTAAGGATGCTGCACATACCGGCGACCAAATGTTTGAACTGTTCCTCTCTAATAGGCATCATAGATTTATTAAATCAAGACTCACTAAGAGCTTTTTCCTATTTACAATATCTATTTTAAATAGCCATTGAAAATAACCTTCCCCTTCTGTTTTATTCTGTGTGATTGTATTTTATCTCATTTCTTTTTAATCTTACTGTAACACAGGTACTACACTTATTGAATTTTAAAATTTCTTTGTGCTGCTTCAATCAATCAATTAATCAAAGTTTATTTGTTTAGCACTTTTCAGCAACAAAGCATTTTAGAGTGCCTTACATCATAAAAACAAAAATAAAAAGTCACAAAAACACCATTCAGTCAATATTTGAGAAACCAGTGACAAACATTACATCATACACATCAATATATCACTCTAAATTTAACTTTTTACTAATATAGTAATTTATTGGGATTCACCTGTGTTAACTGGCAGTTGTCAAAGTAAAGTTTAATATATTAACATCTTGCTCTGCCTCTTCTGCAGTTCCAGTCGTCGTTGCTGAACAGTTCAGTGGTCCAGAGCGATACACCCAATGTGGTCCTTGAGGGCCTGAGGCCCGGCACCGGCTACGTGGTCCAGGTGAGGGCCCGCACCGTGGCAGGCTACGGAGCCTACAGCAAAGAGATGCTCTTCCAGACCCTCACAGACGGTAAGAGCGCGGGTGGCTGGCTGGAGTGTGTGGAGATGTGTGAGTGGAGGTTTTCTGTTGGAGAGGAAAGGGGTTGTGAGAGTGGAAAAGGTTACTATAAAGTGCAAACCTGGCTGTGAGGCAATTCATTCTGCCTGCATATTGTGTGCAGTCATGTAAAATGAGTGTTGTAAAATATATATTTTTTTGAATTATGTAAGATTTTAGCTGTTCACTTTCAGATAGGCACAGCTGTGTGCATGTGAAAGGCACAAAAATATATAAAAACAAATATACCTATCTCAGCATTGCTAAATTATGTATGTGTGTGTGTGTGTGTGTGTGTGTGTGTGTGTGTGTGTGTGTGATTCTGCAGATGAGTACAAGTCAGAGCTTGGACAGCAGCTCTACCTGACTGCAAGTTCTTTAGTAGGCGGAGTGTGTATCGTCTCTCTGGTAGCTCTCGTTATCGTATGTACCAGGTAACACACAGCAGACACACAAACACATTTACACTGCAAAAAACTACAATCTTACCAACTATGTTTTTGGCAAGTTTCTAGTGGAAATATCTTAGAAAACCTGAAATAAGACAAAATACTGATTGTTGTTAGATTCGTGTTTTTAGGATGTAAATCACTTTGTACTGCTTTGTTGCTTAAATGCTCTATACAGATAAAATGTGATTTGATTTGAAGATACAGGAGCTTGTTTTAAGTCAATATTTCCTTAATATCGATTAAAAAAAAGAGTATTTGTTCTATTGGCAGATTATTTCACTTATGGGAAAAATGTGTGGCAATGAAACTAATACTTTTCATCAATATTAAGGAATTATTGACTTACTGAAACATTTCTTGCTGAAAAGTTTCTTGTAAGATTGTTTTATCGTATTTCAAGTTTTCTAAGATATTTACACTGGAAACTTGACAAAAATACATTTAGATTAAGTCTTCATTCAGCAACTCTTGAACTTCCTTTGAATACTAGGATATGGATTTCAGATCTGGTGTTTTTATTACAAGATGGTTTCAAAGTGCAGAGAAGTCTTTTCTTGAGTGGTGTGGTAAATGGTTAAAGATGTGTGTTTTTAGTGGTAATATTTAAATCCAGTGCAACATTAAAAGTTTGTTTTATTGTATTGTCCACACTGGACAGGGTAAAACTGAAGTAGGTCATTTTACAGTAAACAGATTCTTGGAAATATTATGTTAGATTGATTATATCTCAAAGCACCTTCTAAGAGGTGCAGTACTATTTTATTTTATATTCATAATATATGCAAGATAAAGATTTCTTCATTAATGTGAGCCACTCCTCTAGATGTTTAGGCCTCTGAGATGTGAGCCAATATTTTCTTTCTTTCCATAACCAGGTGTACGCCTGAATTTAATCTCTCCCAGCAGACCTGTTCTCAGGGGAGGCTTTATTTTCTAGGTTGTCCCATTTCCAGTTAACTTTCAGGGTTCTCTGACCAAACTTATCTGGTTTTGCTCTCCTCATATCTGTCCTCTTCAATTTCACCAGCTGCTGATAGTTATTGGATGCTTAGCCACAGATTATAGCTGCTGATCTTGTCTGGCCAGTGGGCATTAGGGATTCATCTCACATAAATGTTGTTGAAGGTTTGCTCTCGCTGATTGTTGGACTCAGTAGCCTAAAAGCTAAATCAATTTCACAACAAAGACCGAGATTTATGATCATTTACGCTACTCTAGTTATGTGTGTGCCAAATGTTATGACCCAATAAAAATATTTTTCCTGGCCAGCATCTGAATATCCAGCTCCCTGTAAAGTAATGTCTTAAATTACAGATATGTTCTCAGGTGTTGCACAAATTGCAAACCGTGCAGCCCTGAATGAAAACGTGGAGCTCATATATTAATGATATCACTCACAAATGATGTTATTTAAGCTTTTTTTATTATTATTTTGATGATCATGGCTAACAGGGAGTACAAACTTAACATTTGGTTTCTTAGAAAATATTGAAAGAAAATTATTTTTCATTGCATGGATATTTAATTCTTGAACGCTTGTTGTCTAGAACATCATAAGGAAACTGTGGTCAGCGTGAGCTATGAAAGACCATTGAAAAAAGAAGCTGGTTGTTTGTACGCTGATGTATCCAAGCATTTTATTGAAATGTTGAGTGAAGGGAAAACATGTGGTATAAAAAAGGTTCACATGCAACAAGAACAAGCATTGAGTTGGCTGTTGAAGAGTCCGGAGGAGAGTCAAATAGAGAAACTGCTCTCTCAGAAGATACTGATGGACATATCTTGAGTGAAACCAATTCTGAACTAGATATTAAGTCCTCTGGTGTTTAGTCCATTGTTAAGTCAAAAGTTTGCAGAGGTATATTAGAAATTTATTAACCTCTTAATGGTTCTCTTATTTGCAAAGGTAGGGAGAAGTTTGTTTCACTTTCTAGCAAGGCTTTTTACCTGTCAACCACACCTGGACCTGGTTGGATGACGTTTTGTCCAGGTGCTTAATTGACCATCAAGGTGACCTGAGAATGTGGAGTATTGCCAAGAGGGAGATTGAAGACGCTGACACACCAACTGCGTTTCTGTTAAACATAAAAGTGTGTAGATTAAAATTACAAAAATAAATTTGCTCAGTGGAAACTAGGCAACTTACAGAAATTTCCCGTTTGTTAGGTAAAAAGTTTTCACGCCAGGATGAGGGGGTTTTTGGGCTGCACCAAAGTAGATTTAATGGAAGCACATGATCAGCAGCAGAATGTTACTACTGCAGAAAATGATGAAATATTAATATGTTTACATCCACAGCTGGCATGATTCTTAATGACTTATCATATGAACAAACTTATTCAAATGTGATTTCAATTTTATTTCTTATTTTATGGAAACACTGCAATTGCATAACTGTGTTTTTTCAACATTAGCGGGATACCAACAGAAAGTTGTGCACATTTATAAAGGAAAGTGTATTAATGCTTGCAAAGGAGAATCAGGCAATGAAAGTACATGAAGTATTCTCTGATTGGTCTCACGTGCTAAAGTAATTTTCTAAGAAACTGAATTTTGGGTTTTCATTATCTATAAGCAGTAATTGTCAAAATGAACAAAAATAGCAACTTAAACTACAGTATATCCCTTTTAGATTTCAACTGTTCATTGAGGTTCTCCTTTATTATGGATCTTGTTAAGATCTAGTGGCATACGGAGATTCTGCGGGATGTTTCTGCACTTGTTCCGTTTGCAGAGGAAAGCAGGAAAATGAGGGCTGATGACACAGAGCAGTAACAATCCTTCAAACCTAACTGGTTCTAGACAGACTGTTTCGGCAGCAGATTTTTTAACAGGATAACTATTTTACTTCAACCCAGTTTGAGAGAAAATTGCCAATTTGCATTTTACTCCTGCAACATTTAGAGGTGCTCTGTAAAATTTATGTGCTCTTGCGACTTTTTCCCCTGAAGCTTTGTCTGTCTTTTTTATCCCCTCTCACTGTAGGAGGAGACATTTGAAGGAGAGTGTGTATGGCGACAAGCTGCAGCAGTACCACACAGGAGGAGGTAGACACACAATCTATATTTTATTATTGTAAAAATAATTAAAAATTCTGGTATTCTTTTTATAAAAAAGTTTATTTGTAAACTTTCTTTACAGAAGTGACTCTGAGGCCAGACATGTTTAGCGGTCCCACCCCCACTGTGACTTTTCCCACCCTATCTGAGGGTCGCAGTTCACCGGGGGTCAAGATCTATATTGACCCCTTTACCTATGAAGACCCCAACGAGGCGGTGCGGGAATTTGCCAAAGAAATCGACCCCTCTTGTGTCAAAATAGAGGAAGTCATCGGATCAGGTAGAGATTTTCATAGGTTTAGTCCTTTTGAACTGTTGCTTAATTCATTTTTTCTCTTTCGTTTCTTTAACGTTTACTTTGGTTTAATTGTGATTCCAACTCTCTCTCAAACCAAATAAAACAACTGTGCCACATTTCAGTGTCGATGAGAAATATCTGGAATCATGCGATGCCAATTTGTTATTTTGCCTTATTATTTTTTCCTTTGAAGTCAGCATGTTTTATTCATGCTGAAAGCTTTCACAGGAATAAATTAAAACTGTCTTCTGGCATTTTCTTGTGAGCTCTGTGCTCATGCTGTAGAAATGCTGTGTGATGTTTGTCAAAAGAAGAACGGTGGTCGCCAAAGTTCACCGGAAGTTATTGTTTTGATGCTGTAACTTCTGGATTTAATGGAGGAAAGAGAGAAATTCATGCAAAATGTATCAAACAGCATCTTTGTGAGAGACCTTCATCTTCCAGACATTCTGATGATTAGAAACCATCATATCTTATAATCAATCGGCTTGTTAGACATTCATCACACCCAGCTGTGATTTGAATGTTTACCTGTTTTTGTAGTTTTTAAATTGACTGCGCTGGTTTTGTTGAATATTATTTTTTTGATGTCTTAATTGGATCAGTCGCATCTAAAAACTTATTTGAGCAACTCGATCATTTTGAACGATTTGACTCAATACTGAAACAGAACAAAAAAAATCTAATTCGTGAAAGAAATTAATGAATATTTTTGTTTCACAATAATATTTTGTTATGAGCTTAAAAATAATTATATTTCCATAAATATTTCTTCAAATAAGTGTGATTTGAAGGAATGATTATCCCCAGAGGGTATTATTAATTTTTATATGATGTATTTCACAATCAAGTACCTTCAGTTGTCATGAAAATGCTGCATATATCAAAAATCACCTAAAAGAAATTTGACTTCCCATCATAACCACATCCGATGTCTTGAAACCGGCCTCTGTCTCTTTAAGAACCTCCCACTATTTCTGACCACAAAAATGCTTTTTTCTGCCATCCATTGCAGGATGACAGGAAAAAGTTTACAACCGTTCTTCGAGTTCAGCAGATGCGTACTTCCACCAGGTGTTTGCTCATTTCCGCTGCCACTAGTCTAGTGGAGCTGTGTGGTAAGGCGGAGCTTTGGGAAAAGAGGCGGGCCATTGTATGTCCGAGCAAAATCATTATTGCATTATACCTCTCCGTGAAATATAATACTCAATTTTTTAAATTATTGTAGTTGTTTATAAGCTGCAAATATTGCACCAGCCCTTGTCGAAGTCTAAGTGTCTCACTTCTAACAAGATTGATTTAGTTTTCATCTTTTTTCTAGATTTTAAAGATGATTCCAACCTCTATAGTGCTTTATCAGTCCTTCTCATTGAGAATTCATGGGCAGGTGGTATTTCGTATAATTGAATCTTATTTAGTGATTTAAATAGTTCAAAGATCAGCATTATAAAAACCATGTGACAGGGATTGTGAATGTGTGAGGGTTGCCATGTGAATACTGATACCTCTCTGCTATAATCTGTAACTCGTTTAGATGCTATTACCTTTTATTTCATGGGATAATATTTTTCTTTTACTGCAACTCGGACCAGATTGAGAAATGTTTTTCCTTCAGATGGTCTGCTCCTGATAACTCATAACTTATTTAACACAGGACCAAAAACCAATCACACCCAAAGAGCCTACTGAGCCCTGGGTGTTAAAGGTCATGAACCAAGTCCAGACCCTCACCACTGCAAGTATGTGCTTTGGCCTTTGGTCTGTTGAACCACTTTGAGGGGCTTTTGGTAATCCCTCCATTTGGTGCTTTATTATTCTCAGGGAAAGGTTTCTCATTCCAGACAGAAGTGATGGAGAAGGAATGAAAATGACAGGGAGGGAGGGGAAAGCACAGGAATGGCTGAAATGAGATGTGGTCAGACTTTGAGTCCTTCAGAAGCTCCATAACTCACTTTTCACATTGTTTCACTCTTGTTTTCCTCCTCTGTACTCCTTTGATACTTCATCCGATCTTCAACGCTTTCTGTGACTTAGACCCTCTGGAGTTTTAGTTTGTTTTTGTACAGACAAATCCTGAACAATGAACCATGGAAGGAAAAGCAGAATAGCAGATTGGGAAGTGAAGATAAAAGAAGAAGAGAGAGCCCCTACGGAGATAATAAAAATATCCCACCTGATTCCCTTATTCCCTTCCTTTGAGATAACTGTCTCTTTCCATTACTATCACTCAGCCTGTAGGAAATGTCCTTCACAAAAACCACTTTGTTTGACAGGAGAAATGTTGTGAAACGCATTATGTTTATAATATGACAGACTAAGGCATCTCATCTAACAGTCCTTTACTAACAGAGTGTTGATTGAACATAGATTTATAGAGCATCCTCTTTCATTCCCATCCCATCTTCTTTCCATTCTTCCCTCTGTGCTTGTTCTGGTTTATGGCACTGACACAAGATAGTTTTAATGAGCGATGATATGTGGAGCACAGATCAGTGTGAGACTCAACGGCACGGCCTGTCATCCAATTCCCATCTCCCATCTATTATTCACGCAACGATTTTTTTTATCTGTGCAGCAACGACTTTTATTTTGAAGTAAATTCAATTCTCATGTACCCCATCATCATGTCGGTGTGTTTATTTTGACAAAAGATGTCTGTGCCTCTGCAGAATGAACATAGACTGGTTGCTGAGGTTGGAGCTAGTTTTTAATTACTTGTAGCAGACCAGGTAAGTTTATCAGGTGATTACAAAAGTCAGAATTAGTTCAGCTTCTTGTAAGGGATTGCTCCTTACACCAATTTAATCAGTTTTTGGAGATCAACGGAAAGAATGGGGCTCAATTTACATTGTGTGTTCGATATTTTTTGAAAATTCAGATTATTATTTTTCTCCCAGATTGTATTTGGAGCAGAGGTTGCGCTAGACCTTTTTGCAATGTTATTTTGACTATTGGGGTTAAAAGCATCCCGCTATAATCTATTTTTACCCATCAATATTTAAAATAATGACATTCAGTGGTATTTATTTATTTTTTTTAATTAATTTTAACCAATATTCAACCCAAATAAGCTTAACAGGGAATCAATATTGTGCCATTTCACATCAAGCAGATGAATTTATGTAATTTTCTTCTCACCAGTCACAAAAACTACTGACTTTCCTCCCTGTAACTACATATACAAATGAAAATAAACAAAATATGAACGATTCTATAGCCAAAATGCACAGTCTTACAACTTCCTCCAGGTCCTGAATGGAGACGCTTGTGTATAATCAAACATCTCCAATGAGCTGCAGAGGTGACTGTCATGACGTTTTGTCGTAGTTGTTTTGATGTTATTCTGGAGTCTCTGCCTGGAATCACAAGCCCCACCTCAGCCAAAGTTTTGAATTCAGGAATCATTTCTGCAGCTGAAGTTATCAGATGAGAAGGTTCCTGATCCTACAAGCCCTCGTTTCAGGATGCGCTCCTTCTGCACCAGTGGCTCAGCTGCACCGGCTCAGATGACCTTCAGATTTTTCTGTCTTCAGATTTTTGACCATTTTGCAAAAGCAGTCATAGGCAGAAACTATTCGGTTAACGCGACCTCGGGTTTAGAGAACAGAGCTTGGAACATATGACGAATTCAAACAACTGTGTTTTTATCAATCACAGCACAAATATCTGTAAATATTGCAGATCATCCATAAAAGAAATGTTTATATTTGGATAAGGTTCAGAATGCTGCTCCTCTGTTTGGTTCTGGGGATCCAAAGACTTGAGCTCAAACCGAAGCATTTCAGAACAAACTATGATGGCATGAAAAAGGAGACAAAAAGTGACTGTTAGTAATAAAATTACGGTTTGGAATGTACTTCAGTTTAAAGTTTATATACAAATCCTAATTTCACAAACAGGAGAAGGGCATTGCCTTTAATTTGAGTCTTTGGAGATTTTCATTATCATGTTTTGTTCATATGTGGGAGTCTTATTTAACTAGCTGAAATTTATCCTGGTAAAAGTCTGTAGCTCTTACACATTGAACCTTTAACTATTCTCTTTTTGAAACTTCTAAATAAAAAACTCAGTAATAACAGAGTTCCCCACTCAGTAAATGAATATAGCAGGATGTTCACAAAAGATTTAAACCCTCAGCTCACTCTCTTGACCCATTAAGCTTTGTTTAATCAAGAGATTATGAGATGTGCCGTGCAACGTATAAGCAATAATAGCACAATCCTTTTTATCTTGTTCACACATCGAAAACACAACCTTTTCTCACCCCAGAGAGCAGCAATAAATGAGATTCATTTGTTTGTTGCACTTTTAAGCCACACACACAGAAAATCTTGCCCTTCAGCCTCTGTTTGCTCTGCTGGAACTGCTTAGAGTCCATCAGAATGAAGGGAATGTGAAGCATTAGAGCGTTACCACAATTAAAGCAAACCAACTCAGCTGCTGTAAAAACAGTAGGAATATCATTATTCTTCTCCATGCTCATTTATAGTTGATGATAAGTTTCAAACTGAAAATGTGGTTAATGATTTTTTTTTTTATTTGTGCAGCCTTATGGAATCTCATGTGGAATTTGTTCTTTACCTTTTTGTATTTTGAAGGTGAGTTTGGAGAGGTGTACAAAGGTCGCTTGAAACCACTTGGGAAAAAAGAAATCCCCGTCGCGATCAAGACCCTTAAGGTGGGCTACTCTGAGCGTCAGAGGAGAGACTTCTTGGCCGAGGCGTCGATCATGGGCCAGTTCGACCAGCCGAACATCATCAGACTGGAGGGCGTGGTCACAAAGAGCAGACCGACGATGATCATCACAGAGTTCATGGAGAACGGCGCACTGGACTCATTCCTGAGGGTAAGGAGCATTCTGCCAGCACAATACCGTTTACAGTATATAAACAGTATTTATCAGCTTTACACTCGGTACTAGGCTAGGTCAAATTTATGTAAAGGCTGAAAGGATTAATCTGATTAACCATAATTAATCAATTCTAGGAATCATCGTCAACTAATTTAATTATTGTTTAACTTTATAAATAAAATAAAGCCCTAATTGCTGAAAATTTCAACATATTCAGAGCAGTAATTAGGCCAAAAACAATATGCTGCATTTAAGATAAAAATGCAACATAAATAGACTCTAGCCAAAACTCCTCCAGTAGCCTCACCTGATTCAAAATTGCCAAAAGAATGCCTGTTACTGCATTTTAAGCAAAACATTCTGATATAGTGTAAAAAAGGCTTAAGAGGTAAAATGAAACATTTTCTTTATCCGATTAATAAAATAATTTAGTTGCAGCCCTAGTTTTACGTAGGCACATTTAATAACCAAATGTGCATAAATGTGGAGTATTTATGTACATGCTGTACAGTTAGGACAAACTGCCAGTTGAGGAAAGGATTACGAGCTTCAAAAATGACACGCGAGAGGAGACAGAAACAGCCTCCTGTCCTTCCTTTTTTAGCTTTGGCTCTTTTCCTTCCTGTACTCTTCCCTCATCCTGCCAGCATGTCCATGTCTTTGATCCCGGCCTCCTTTTGAGGTGCTGCTAAAAACAGAAAGAGAAAACTCTTTGATGCCCAGTTCTCACAGCGCGACCCCATTTGACTCAGAAACCATCAGATGACTTGCACACACGCAGACACACATACACAGTGATCGATCCGGCGGTGTTGCTGTCCTGGCGTGACCGTCCTGAAGGAACCGGACCTGCAGCACCAGCGCAGCTTGTTTGTGTGCACCTAGAAGAAGGTTTTTCCCTGAGGAGGATTAGGCCAGGGGAGCATCAAAGGCACAGTTTGCTGCACAAAATGAATTAAAAGACACACAGAGCAGACTGCAACTATGTCAGTCGGGGGTTTCTCTAAGGTTTAAAAGACACGGAGGAGAGAAACTGAGATGCCAAAAGGAAAAAAATAAATAAAAATCCAGAAGTCCATTTTAAAGTCGACAAGTGCAGCGTATCCTACAGTACATACTGAATACTGTAAACATGTTTCACAAATTGACCGAGATTTATCTGTATTAATCGGTTAATGGAAGGATTATAAACATGGCTATGAATGTCTGTGAAGATGTCAGGCTGTCCCACGGGGGCCGTCAGCCCACTTCACCTAAAGGCAAAGATTGTTAGCAAATGTCCTCTTTAAAAAGGAGGAATCATAAGCCAGTCTGAGGCATTTATCTGTGCTCAGGAAAACAAACAAACAAACCAAAAAAATGTGTTTGTGTTGATTGAAAACCCATTAATTCTGGGATATTATCACAGATTAATCCACTCTCCTAGAAAGGTTTAGTGCCGTGCTGGAATATTTTATCACTTAAAAATAGGCTCATTATTTTCTCACTACAGCCACAAACTCAAACATGTCTGCATTTTAGATCAACACATAGATTCTCAGTTTTGCTCTGGACTTTGACTATGCCTTTCTTGCTATGTTTATTTATCTACCATTCCGTTCTAACTGTGGCTTTCTGGTTTTTTGCAGCTTCAAACAGGTTTTCCTACAGTCATTTCTTTCAGAATGACTGTAATTAGATTCGTACATCTTTCCCTCTGCAGTAAAGCATCTCCTCACCATGATGATGCTTCCATTATGTCTCAGTATGGAGATGGTTGCTCAGGGTGATATGTAGTTATTTTTATACATTGGGATGCATATAGGCCATATTTTGCTCCAAAGCACCTTCTTCAAACACAGTTGCCATTTCCTCTGCATGGCTCTTGGCAAACTTTAAGTGGAACTTCTTATAGCTTCCTTCCAACAACTGCTTAATTTTTGCTGCTCTTTCATAAAAGATAAATTTATTGTGTGCATAATTAGTAGCTGATTTGTTCTTCCACCTGAACTCTGGTAACCTGCAACTCCTGGCTCCTGATTATGTTTTGCTCTATTAGATAAATTCCCAATAAATTATAGATTGGACTTGTGGTTTTTCATTCAGTTCAATTTTTAAACATTTTCTTAATTCTAAAGAGAAACTAAATAATTTGGCAAAAGCTACAAGGATTAAGAGCTGCAAATATGTTTCCAAACTTTTTATTTCTGAAACGGTCAGACTTCTCAGCCACATCAGTGGAGCTGCAGTGGTTTGATGTTTTATGGAGGAATAACCCAAGGAGGTTCGCTTTTAGAAGCTTTTGGCTTAACTTTCACTCTGTCTCTGCATATTATCTCACCTGCCAGACTTCTAATTTTACTAGACAGTTGCTGATGATGAAAATATAAATGTACTGCAATATTTTGTTTTCAATTACTCTTTTTCTTTCAAGCTATGCTAGATTTATGTCAGGGATAACTTACATCTCGTTAGCTAAGTAAAACATTTTTGCACAACAGCATCTCAATTGAAGATGAGAGGAAAGGCTCATCTTCAATTAAGATGAACAGGGATTTTCTGTAGCAACGTTTCAATTAAAGTTACCACAGATTAGTAGGGCTGTTGTAGATCAAAGTAGAAAATTTGTGGGAAATTTCCACCAAAAAACAAGAAACAGATCTTGAATATTCTCTTATGAATGTAGAGTTATAAATCATTTATGGTGACTTTGCACCTGCAGGAAGTCTTTCTGATGTAAGAAAAGAGCTCAGATGTACCACTTGTATGTTGGAAAATATAAGTAAATTTACCACTTCAGTCTTAAAGGACTTCTGCCATTTTTATCACAAATTTATGACTTCATAATCTCTGTAAACCTTTAAATTTTTCTTTTCGTTCAAATTTTCTGGCATTACAATGACAGAGAATAGTTTAGTCTTAATGTCATAAATTAATGCCTTTGATCATAAAAAACATTTCTGCTATAATCATAGCTGGAGTTCTATTTACTATGAAATCAAAAAGAAAATAAAAAGTCTGGTCATTTTTATTTATCAGGAATTATCCATCTGCAGTTTTGTATCTCTCTAGGGGCCTCAAATGACCCTTGGACCACATTTTAGACACACCTGGTTAAAGGTTAGAGATATTAATTCAACATGAGTGTCAGTGTATTCCAAAAAATAGTGATTTTTTTATTTGTTTTATTAAGGTTTATAGTTTTCCTTGCATTGAACATTTATGTTATGGGGACTTTATGATACTGTTGTGTCTTGTCAGCTTCAGAAGTTTAAATAAGTGGTCAAGATCTGTTGAGAAATATTTTTGGAAAATAAGAATCCATTCATGTGTTTCTGTGTTTTAGCAAAACGACGGTCAGTTCCCGGTAATCCAGCTGGTCGGCATGTTGAGAGGCATCGCATCTGGAATGAGGTGCCGACACACACACACCCACACACACACACACAAACACACACTAATCCATTTTATTACAAAGATAAACAGGAAACCATCTCTGATCCTTCAGTGATTGATTTCCTTATGCAGAACGGCACACACTTAAACTCTTCCACCTGCTGTAATGTAAGTCCAGGTATTTTACTGCAGCGTCACAACTTGGCAGCTTGAGATCTCACATCCCATCCTGCAGTAAAACACAGATAGCATCTGTGTTTTACTGCAGGCTGTGAGCACGCAAACATACAGAAATATTAAATCTCATTCCGATTTTATCAGAGGCAGCTCACACACGAGCATGCAAACACAGAAAGGCACAAACACACTCTAAATTCCATTAGTGCACCAAAGCTTGCAACAGATAACACACGTTGAGTCAATAAATCCTGTTGATGTTGCAGGTACCTGGCGGAGATGAGCTATGTTCACCGGGACTTAGCGGCGCGTAACATTCTGGTGAACAGCAACCTGGTGTGTAAGGTATCCGACTTCGGCTTATCGCGTTATTTGGAGGAGGATACCTCTGACCCCACCTACACCAGCTCACTGGTAAGAAGGAAAAAACGTCTCTGGAAACTCCCAGCTTCTTTCTAGGATTTTGTGATACTTTGTGTCATTTCCTTCAACAGATCGTATTTCAAACACAGGAAACCAGCATGTTGCTGTATTACATCCTTTCATCCTGGATTTCTGTCAGCAGTCTCAAAAGAGAAGCTTTTGTTTGACCAATCCTTTTTTTATTAGGAAAGAAAAGATTGGAAAACATATGTTTGTTCATATTTGTTGAGTTTGGTTTGCTTTTTCTTTACTTCATTACTTCTAAAAAACAGGGAAATTGAATGTAGTTTGCTCTACTAATACAATCAATATGCAGTTTCTTTCTTTTTTTTTTACACTTCCATGTCTTGCACACTATTCTGATGCCCTTCCTATGACCTTTTCCTATACTTTGTTCTACCCAAGCTGAATTCCTCATCTCTTATCATCTGCCTTTTGTCTTTATTATTTTTTTTTTTCCACTCTTTTCCCCCTCAGGGGGGTAAAATCCCAGTGCGGTGGACGGCTCCAGAGGCGATCGCCTACAGGAAATTCACTTCTGCTTCAGATGTGTGGAGTTACGGGATCGTCACCTGGGAGGTGATGTCGTACGGAGAGAGACCTTACTGGGACATGAGCAACCAAGATGTAAGTCACCACCTGGTTACCTGTCTCTGTCTGTCTGCTGCTCTGATGTCTGCGGCTGTTTGGTGTTTTCGGAGGCTGCGCTTGTTTGTTTTTCCTTGCCGTCTCTCCCAGCAGGGAGTCGGCATGTCTGAGGAAAACATGCGGAAAATGAGGACATCAATTCAGGTGTCACATGTGTTTTTCTTCCCTGAGCGTTAGTCCAAAGGTATCAGGATTGTGCTTTCAAGCAGATGCTTACTGCAGGCGATACTTTATTGTAGTGACAGCTTTATTCCAATTACCTTCACAGTATGATCAATTTGCCGCAGCATTTCTTTACCTTATTTTTTTTATTTACATCGCAATGATTTTATTAAGTTCTCCGAGATTACATTGGTCCTGCTGTGATTTAGGCTAGAAATGATCAGCAGGTTTATAAAAGAGGACATTCCCATTTCTCTGCTGTTTTTGTCTGTCAGCTATAATTTAGAAGAGCGAACTATTCCCCAGCTTTCCCTCAGTTCTCCATTTTGCTCTTGGAACTAAAAGAAAATGGAGTTCAGGACAAGAAGTTCTAAAAAATTGGATCACAGACATTGTCATTTTTGGGGGATTGTATTCGGAGGATATTATATCCAACTAAGATTATAGTTTGTTTTGGCACTAAAGCCTACTTCAAAGTACCTAGACTCTAAATCCCAAATCTGGCTACATGAAACTTTATGCAGTTTGTAAAGGTTTGACACATAGAAATGAAAGATGTAGATATGCAGTCATATTCAATAAATTAGAATATGTTCTGATGAGGTTTGTTGTCAGATTAAAATTACCTTTTTTTCTAATTCTCTGTTTACTCCTCATATTTCTTTCATTTAGTTCTGCATTCAGAAATGTTCAACTCTTCTCTTTGTCACTTTTCACGGTCGCTGCATTTTAATGGAAATGTGATTTTTATGTCCTCTCTAATAAAAGTATTTTCTTAACGCCTCACCCCCCCACTCTGAATGCTGAATAATGAACTAAAAGGCAATATCGTAAATCGAGAAAAACTTTCTTTATTAAAAGCATGTTGGCATAGCAACAGTGACACATTGTTTTTCCCTCTCACCTCGTCTGGATGTCTCACTGGTATTTGCTCCAGGCAAAAATAAAACAAGGAAGCACAACTTTAAAACTACCAATAAATGACTTGTTATTCACTGAAACAGCTGGCCAAGAGTCTGGTAGTAACTCCACTGGAGCAGCAGAGATCAGCGCTTCAGTTGGGAAAGTCTGTTGATAGAACAACTATTGTTGGGGGGGAAAAAACCCTTCAGATGTCTCCTAGTATTTGCTTCAAGCAAGAGTGAACAAATATTTTAGTCTCTAGAAATACAAATTTTAGAAAGACAAGAGTTGCAGCTGAAGCTGTAGCGAACTTATTGACTTAGTGGCTCTGATTTCTACTCCAACCTTTTCAGATTCAAACTTTTTCAAAGCCGTTCATTTATTTCCTTTCACTATTATGGATTTCCCTGTTTTTTTTCTTTAACACAAAACAATCTGAAATATATAGAGGGTTCTGATTCCTAACTGACAAAATAAGCACTTTCAATACATTTGAAAGGAAATCTATTTAAAGTTATATTAACATTTCTTTAGTTTCTAAAGTTTAATTTGGACATCAGATGTTTTTTAGATAATTTTGTCTCACTTTTTTGAGTGTGCTTGTTAATCCACTGAACCCAATATCTGAAGGCTCTTTGTTATTAAAAGTCTTACACATGATATAATTTTGTTGATTTTCATATGATTTAATAGACTTTCCCACAGAAAGAACATTGATTTACAAAAAGCAAGGTGATGTCTAAAGGGTCATTAGCTAAAAACTCCAATTAAAAGTATGATACGTCTGCCAGGTACTTTTATAAATTATCACAGCACGAAAACAAAACATGAGATTCAGTGTAAACTTTTGTGTACTACTGAGGAGAAAACTTAAGCCCGAGTTTAAGCTGGAAACTTGTCTTTCTGTGAAAGAGTTTATCTGTTGTAACGTCTTCTAACATTTCAACAGCAGGACAAAATTTCTTGTAAAAACATTCTTAAATAAAGTCAACTTCCTGTGATTCCTCTGTCTCTTCTCGCTCGTTCTCCTCCGGCTCTTAACTCCTCCCTGCCTTTTCCGTTCTCCTCCTCCCGTTGCGCCTCCTACGCTTTTCCCCGAGCCGCAGCTCCTCTAGAGCCGTAATGAGAGAAATTCAGTGTAATGACAGAGACGGATTTATTATGGAACAGTCTGTGTATAATGATGGGGAAGAGTGTGTGTTTCCAGTACAGCTAACGAGGGTCTGCGGGGGCATTAACTATGCATGGAGCTGACACCCTGAGCTCACACTTATCACACGTTCAGACTCGCTTTCAGCCGAACCACACACACACACGCACACACACATGCACACACGCTTGCAGGCCGACATGTGTAAAGGAACATGCACACACACACACGATTTCAAAGAACACAGAGGAGTGAAATTGTCAGCAGAGCCACGGCAGGTGCAGTGTTCGACATGAATTAATCATGAAAGAGACCTGTGATGTTTTACTACACTTGCTGCTATTTTGATTGGCATGGGTGCTTAGAGTGAATTTATGCATTACAAAGCCTAAGACGTGTGTCAGGGTCAACTGGAGTTCACCTTGGAAGCAGTCAAATCCCCAGCAAGACGATTGTACAAGTGCCACCTTTTTATAGCTCACAGACACACGTTACATTTAAATTGCAGAAAGTCAGGAAAATAAAATGACACTCATGTTTCCATCTTGCAATTTTATGGCTAAATGGTTGCAGAAGAGTAAGCACCAGATTTGAAAGTGAAAGTGGAAGTGGTTAGACGTCGGTCACAGGTGTGACCAAAGCAGCTAAACGGTTTACTAGGTCAATCAAGGCACAGGAGTCTCTGAGAAGTCTGTTGTGGAAAAAAGCTGACAAGCAAAAGTCTAAAAAGTGGCAGAGGTCAAGAACTGAGGTAGACGGGGAACAAGGCAACAGACTGGAGCATTTTGGCAGGATGACAGGAAGGAAAAAAGAAATGATGAAAAAGCGACATCAATAAATAAACAGTAGATTCAGGGAGAAACATGGAAAATGGTTGGAATAGGTGAAAACAACCTGCAGCTGGCAGGAATGTTAAAACAACAACAACAAAAAAATCATAAAAATATAAATTTTATTTTGCAGTGATTCAGGTGTTGCTCTGGTGAAGAAAGAACAGATTTATCGATCTGAGTCTCATCTGTAAAATATGGATCAGGACCAAAAGGAAAACAGTAGCAGAACTTATCTGTGTTTAAAAAGAGGCTGGACACCTTTTAATGTTTTATGATCAGTTATGAAATAAATCACACTTAATATTTTTGGTCAACATTTAAATTACAATTATCCATCTCAATTACTCACAGTTTGTAAACAATAAGTAATTTTGGAAACACTTCATTTATTACACTTGCCATGTTTTCAGTTGTAGTTTTTAGTGCCATTTTTTTTACAAGATGGCCTTTGCTGACAGTTTAATAGGAGAATGTATAGTTTCTGCTATTAAAGTGTCGTAGCATCTGTTATTTCAGTTAGTCTGCTGCGCTGGCCAAAAAAGCAAAAAGAAAGTCTGAAAAAACGTCGATAAAGATTTACAAGTAAGCAATCAACATTCAGTTTTAAGTTCATAAGATATGGGACTAATATGTAATGAATTACTTAAAACTACATTTTATAGCTAAACTGAACCAAAAAAATATGATTATGATTTGTGTCATTGAATACTTTTTCAGTACAAACCAAGTTTACTAAAATGTTTGAAGTACTGTCAACAATTTCAACCATTTTCATTTTTTGCATCTTAAAGTTGCATCAATATGAATGATAAAACTTTGATTACTCAAGTATTCTGATAAGATGTTCAACATCCTTTGCATACATGTAAATCAAAATTTAGTTTTACTTCTAAATAACAACAATTTGATCCACCATGACTCAGTATGTCAAAAAAAAAAAAAAAAGAAAATCAAATCAGATTGTTGCCCCACTGAGTTTTATCAGATCTGTTTGTTTTTAAGACACTCTGTCTATAGCCATTTTTCACAAGATTACAGTTCACTAAATCTATGTTTGGCTCTAAAAGCTATCAGTATCCTTATAATTTAACATTTTATTAATCAAACTTTAAACAAAATGCTGGTTTGTCTGGAGGTAAAATTGTGCAATTATGTTCATGTTACTTTTCTACATGAAAGACAGATTATCAGCTTTCTGAACAGACAAGACAGATGGTAATAATTGGTGTGTGAGAAAACTGCCAGAAATATGTTATCTGACATCTGTACAGTAATTAACTCATAAAATGGTGTATTTTAATCCATTAGAACATATTTCAGTAGACTTGACAAGCATTACATCCATAACTTTAATTGTTTTTGTGGATCATTTATTTAAAT
This sequence comes from Alfaro cultratus, assembly GCA_903066825.1. Taxonomy (NCBI): domain Eukaryota; kingdom Metazoa; phylum Chordata; class Actinopteri; order Cyprinodontiformes; family Poeciliidae; genus Alfaro; species Alfaro cultratus. Next base: position 76,859 of record CAEFZX010005877.1, on the reverse strand, counting down.
CATGTCATGCTCCTGGCATACAGTGATTTCAGATGGTAATTTATACTTTGATATTTTTAATGTGATGTTTTGCTTCAGCAGAAGTTACTGCTGTTTACAGATAAATATCAGGATAAAATTTGTGACCGCCCAGATGAAAATTCTGAACTGTTTTCTAATTTTTACTCAAGGTTAACTAAAATATTGTACTCCTCCCAGGCTGCGCTGATCACCACATCCAGCCTGTTTCTGCCCTTAAGCCGCCATGATGGGATGCCTCACTCATGACTGCAGTATTTCTGCTGTTTCTATTTCTCTACTTTTTAATCAGTTTATATCTTAAACTGAGCAATATGACTTTGAATTGTTCCTCCAGTTATTTCATTTCCTCCATTTACTTGTTGCACAAAACCCAAGTTGTAAAGTTTGTCTCTTTGTTATTTTGCCCTCTGAAATTACTACGCCCCTTTAAATACTGTGTTTTGTTTTGGCGCTTGCTACATGTGGGTGTTTATTCAGTAGTGCAGACTAAGAGAAGTGATCACAGAAATGCTAAAGGAAAATGACTTTCACAAGAAGCAGTTTTCGCTCCTCTTGAGCTTTCATGACAGCACCATGCTGCTTGTCCCTTTGATCCTGAGGATGACTTTGTGCTGCTGAGTAGGATGAAGCATTTAGCACTGAGGGTTTTCTTTTAAGTTCAGATATTATATAAATGTAGATTTGTATCAAAGCTGAGAGGAGGGAGATACTGATTGAAGTAGGCGTGTCTCCAGTCTCAATCCCAATGCTGGAAGTTTGATTTTGTTGAAATAGAGCCATTGCATCTAGCATATGTTTTTCTCTTTTAAGATTTTAGCATAGGAAGAATGGTGGTCCATGTCCTGTGGTGCCATTTTTTTTCATAGTTTCATTCATTACCACCTGGAAAGTAGCAGATTAATAGAAACTAATAAAAAGAAACAGCTACTTTATCTCTGCAGCAGAGTTTTATATCAGAACCACCACAACTGTTATTCCGTTACATATTACAGCAATAAACATCCATTGAATATTTGAATATATTGAAACAGGTTGGATTTCATTTGTGTTTTGGCAAAGACATTATCTTTCTTCTATCACTATCTATCTTCTGACTTCTTTATTTCTGTTACTGTGAAAATCCAGAGTAATCTCATATGCTCACTTGTGTCATTGCATATTTATCTGTGATATTTCATTTACCTTATCGTATGTCTTTTGATATCAAGTCGTAATGCCTATGCCTGTGTTGTATAACATTGATTTCCGTAACAAGAAGATTGTGAGTAATGAGTGTCAAACATATCACCAGATTAACCAACAAAATGTCACATAATTGCAATGTTGCTGGGTTGGTCTCAGGGATAAATGACTGAGAATGATCAATAACAGTGAAAAGCTGAAATTTGCAAATACCTGAGATCTCCACTAAAAATACTTAATAGGTCAAACAGCATATATGCCTTAATGTGTATTAATACAAACAGTGAGAACCAATTTGACACAGCAACTAACATCCACAGTCTTCCTTAAATCCACTATTGGGGTTTATAGCCAATCAGCAGCAAGAAAAATTAATGGCACTTCTGGGTTTTCTGCTTGCAAACACCAGCTCTAAAATATGAGTCATTTTTTAGCTTCTCAGGCCACATTTTTATTTTAATCCATAAATACACATTTTCCATGAAGAAATCTGAGTTATGTTCCACAGAAAAATACCCAATTATTGTTGATGTCAATTTATTTATAAAGCACTTTGGCACAGTTAATATCTGTTTTTAAAGTGCTGTACAGTATTAATGAAACCACAGATAAAAACATAACAGATTAAAAACACCAGTTAAAACACACAGGACAAGTAAATTACAATGTCAGGCCATATGGAAATGCCAAAGAATAAAAATGAGTTAAAAATGAGTTTGAAGTGTTCAGGGCTATGTGTTCAAATATTGATCAGTGAATATCTGGCGGTCCACTCTAATGTGTAAGGATCAAGAACACAACATTCATCCTTCATAAAATGAAACTCTGTGACTTCCTTTTTGAACAGGTTTCTCTTTTGCTCCAGCCTTATTGTGTAAATCCGCCTGCTTCTCCGGTCTGCTGTGTTCCAGGTAATAAACGCCATAGAGCAGGACTTCAGACTGCCAGCTCCCATGGACTGCCCGGTAGTGCTGCACCAGCTGATGCTGGATTGCTGGCAGAAAGACAGAAACGCAAGGCCAAAGTTCTCTGACATTGTCAGCATGTTGGACAAAATGATCCGCAACCCTGCGTCTCTCAAAGCCGGCACCAGCAACATGGCTCCTGGGTGAACAGAGATATTAACTCATTTCCATACCCAAACACTCTCTGTTTGTGATGCAGTTGAGATTCTAATCATCCCTGTGGTTCCTTATATCTGCTCCCTGCAGTCCTTCCCATCATCCTTTGTTAGACCGGGGAGCTCCGGATCTGAGCAGGGTGAGCTCGGTGGAGGACTGGCTGGCTGCTCTGAAGATGACCCAGTATAGAGACTCCTTCATCGGATCGGGGTTCACCTCTTTGCCCCTGGTCACACAAATCACAGCTGAGTATGTCTGACCTAACCGTTTTCACTTCTCCTCTGTCATTCTCATTGAATGCGCCTTTAAATTGTATAACTATGTTAAATAATTGCAATATTTGTCACATTGCAACTTTCCAGCTGCTGATGTCTAAAGGCCATAAGTGATACTGTTACTTTAAAGAAGACACTAATGTCAGACTTTCCTCTGGTACGCCTATACTGCACTGATGCCCTCTGAACCTGAAGTTTTCTGAATACAGAGAGGAAATTTACCCACAGGGACTAATTAAATATATGCTAAAATGTACGGGTGTGAATAAAGCACCGTGCAGGTATATGAGCCAGTGAACTCTGTTTCACATTTCATGCAGAATGAACAACTTCCTCAGAGAAAAAACGGACGGGCGACCCGCCTGAACTCACATTTCTTGGGTTTTTAATTTGTTCTCTTTGCATCATAAATTCAGCACTGCATGTATATTTAATTAGGTTTTAAAACTGCTCCTTATGTTACATTTTTATAGGTAATATAAAGCAATGGCTATGACAATCTACATGGGATGTGTGACCATGCATTTACTTTTGGCTCTTTTAGCATTAGTTCAGTTATATTAAACTTGATATTTGAGCACATTCTGATCCAAGACATTATTTAAAAAACACTCTGAAGTCATTAATAATATATATGATTAATATACAACCACATCTAATAGGATACCGTTACAAAAATGTCATTGTAATTTTATGTGTATTTCTTTTGTAAAGTAAGTTGTGTGTAGGGTTTGAGCTGCACAAAACGATCAAATTATGCAATGGCAATAATATTGGTAAATATTAGGGGTGTACCGATATGAAAATTTGGACCAATATTGATATTTGATAATAATATTGCTGCTATGGCTGATGTGTGTACATGTTTCCTAAATGAGTCATTTGAGAGCAAATCAAAACAAAATTCTTTATTGAGGTGGAGTAAAAACAAAAACAAAACTAAAGAAAGATTTCAAGAGGGAACCTGAAACTAATCACTGATCACACCACACCAATATTGATTCAATACTTATACCGATTTAGTATTGATATGATCAGTATTTTGGATCAATCCACCCACCCATATTATGTAGTCCAAACCGTGCTGTGCAGTTTTAACAGAACAAAACACAACTTCTACCCAAAAGCTGCTATGACTGTGAGTTAATTCATCTGAAACCTGATCATCATTTATTTATGTATTTTTTTCCTTAACATCCCAGTTGTTTTGGTGTTTCTACTATATTTTTACATTTATTCAGACTTGCATATTTGTTACTATTTTGTTCAGTTATTTGACTTACCTTCGAGCGAGAGTTGCTATATTTATTTACTCTTCTCTGTGCTTTCTTTCGTGCACAATGACCGTAAAAGGAATTTTCATTCTGACAATACAATGATAATATATTTGTGGTATATAGTGCAGCTCTTTGGTGTTGTGCAGGGCAGGTTTGAGTAGTTTAAGGGTTTACTTTTGCAAAGCCTCCCATCAGTGTGCTGGTGTTTTTCCCTCCAGTACCAGCAGGAATTATATCATACCAGCATCTGTGGTTGTTTATCATATTTGTTTCTTTGTTTTCACAGGGATCTGGAGAGGATTGGAGTGTCTCTTGCAGGACACCAGAGAAAAATACTGACCAGCGTTGAGTCCATGAGGCACCACACTGATGACCAGTCCCCCACTGAATCTGTGTAGCCCTGGGTGAAGAAACACTTTGATATATTTGACCATTCTTGAGTCTGTGAGTGAACAGACTTCTTTCTCACAAGTTTACTTATTCTGAAGATCTGTTATTTTCCTTCGCAGTCATTAAAAACCCATTTAAAAAAGCTCCATTAATGATCTTGCAATCAGTGGAGATGTTTCTTATGGTATTTAATCTCTGAAGTTGGAATCCCCCCCCCCAAGAAATTTTCTGTACTGGTTTTGTTTGTTGAACAGACTGAAAACAGCAATGAGCAACACTGTGGAAAAAGAAAACGACTGTTTGACCTGATGGTTATCTCCTGAGAGGAAAGAAGATAAACCCCAAGTTCTGCTTGAAGGATAACTTTGACTTCAACCCCCTTTGCTCCACAAGCCATTTTCATCAAACTCAATCGTTTAAGGAAGACAGGGTGTTTTTTTTATTTTTTTATTTGAGGATGAATCAAACTAAAACTGTACTGTAAAAAGAAACTAGCTGAGGAGACTTTTGTGTGAATGGACAAACTGGACCAAAAGCCTGTCAGAAAATGTTTCTGGATGCAAGAGCGACAGCAGGCCTTCTTGTTTCCAGCATGTTGTGTTGTGAGTATTTATTTCATTGTGTTTGTGAAAACTACAACCATTTGAATCTGGACTGTTTAAATGGGACCTTTTTGAATCGATCTTCACATTGAAGAGTTAGTAAATATCGTTATTTGGGAATTTCTTCCCTCGTTGTTCATTTACTTAAGCCTTTGCTGTTTTGCAACGTTACTGGAGTATTTGTGATCTTTTAGTGATTTGCTTTCCATTTTATTCATCACTAGTGTAAACTCTAAAGTGCTGTTGACTGGAGATGACAAACATTTCCCAGAGCTCAGGCAGATGGCCCACATAAAATACATAATTCACACTTTTAATGGATGTTTTTGGGTCGCATCAACGTCCCGAGAGGGAAGGCAAATGTGACGCTACGCCTGGATGACAACATATATAAAGGCACATCTCAATCTATTATGGAAACGTTTTTAGTTGATCAATTTTAAGAATGACCTGAACATATAATATACTTGCATTAAACACAAAGTAATCTGATATTTTGTTATGTAAATTTTAATGATTGTGACCAACAGCTAATGAAGCCTAAGACATAGTTTTTCAGAAAATTACAAATCATACAAAAGCTACGTAAACTGACTTTCAGAACAGAAATGCTGTCCTGATGAAATGTGGTGAATGTAGCACAGTGAACATGAAGACTAAAGCAGATTTTGGCAGAATGAATGGGTACTAATGCAAGCTGGAAAATGAAATTAGCAGCTCTGTAAAACTCGTCAGGACAGATAAACATGATGTTTCCTGCTTAATGTTGTGCTGACTTAATAAATTGCTGGACCAACACCAGCCGGCAACATGGCTCCCAAATCATCACTGACTGCACCAGGATAAACACACAGTTTGTGCCTCTCCAAAAAATCTTTGTCACCCAAACTACTAATTAAATACAAAAATCACTTTTATCTGAAAATTCGACAACACCATGCTGTTAATCTTCAGTTTTTTTCTTCCACTCAACTTTCCATTTTTACACTGGGATACAACAGGATCTTTTCATGCTTACCTTTGTGGAAAATGTGACTTTCATACGATATTTATGATTTTATATACATTTCATGGCCAAACCATATTCTTTCTGAGTTTACTGATCTTACAGAATATTTACATTTTCAGAGAAACTGAATATTGGATTTACAGTTATTTGTCATAATTATTAAAATTGATCTATCATGTTTTGAATTAAGGCATTGACATGCATCAATTTGTTAATAATATTCTAATTCATTGGTATGCTCCTGCATAAGCTCAAGCATTGATTTCCCACCTACAAAGTAAATCAGTTACCTGCTATATGCTGAGGTGTGGCGGGAGAAATCAGCTTAAGAGACCGACTGTGTGAAGTGAGACAATAACAGCCGTCCACAATATCTCAGAGGAGGTATTGTGCTCCCATGTCCGTGTGTTTTGGCTGCAGATCCTAAATCTGAAAGCCAGTCAAGTGTTAATACAGTGGATGAACCAACTAGAAATCCGGCGTTCATCTTCTGTCCATGACAAATCTCAATTCTGTCTAAAGTGTGTGGCTGGCATCCAGATGGCATTCTTCCTCCTGCAGCAGGCAGTCTGGCTACACTTCCTGCATCCTTTCTTTCCGTTTAAAGGCTGTTGGACATGTCTTCATCAGAGTTTGTTCCACATTGACGCCTCCGATTAAAACCGTTGGAGTAGTTTGTAGATCAAATAGGGTCAAGCGACCTATTTGTGTTCTCCTCTGCGGACTGCAACCTTTTTAACATCCTCAAAATTGATTTGTTACAATGAAGATTATGCAGGAATTCTTTGCTCCAGCCGGTACATTTGCTGATTGTTTGTCCCGTTTGAGTCGTTAATGAGATGTTTGATTCTCTTGTGAACGAGGCCTGATCTTATTGTGGAGAAGAAGTGCTTTTATCTCAGCACGGAGCGGATTACCAGCTGTGAAACAACTGCAATCTCCAACCCAAACCTCCGGCATCTCAAGGATTACCCTTCAGTTGCTCTTATTGGGTGTTAGAATTTTATTCGTCATTGGCTGAGAGCCCGATTCACAACGACAGGAAGTGACACTGCTTGCTTTCTCTAGTGCAAACTCTGCCTGTGTTTGTCTCTCAGCACTGCTCCCTGTTGCTTCGGTCTCTTTGTTTCTGAACATTGTGACATTGGAATGTCAGAACCTCCAAAAATGTTCAGTTTCCACTTTTTTTTTTCTCACTCAAACTATGTCCTCACGGCGCAACCGCAATTGCGTTTGTTGCCTGGCAACGGCAGCTTATTGAACATTTTATCAGGAAGTATTGAGATCAACTGGGAGCACGTCAGCGGTTCAGAGGAATAATTTGTTGTAAATAGATGCCTCTGGAAAAAGAGGCTCAGCGATAGCTAGGGGGTTTAATAAAGAATGAGACAAGTAGTGTGCCTAAAAGCTCATACTGAATGCTGCCTAAAAATGTCAAGCACAAGAAATGAAAGCTGTGAAAATGGCCATCATATAACATGAGTTTCTAGGCACTTTGAAACCACTTCTTATGTTATTTTTATCTCTCTTTTAGATATGTGCTTTACAGGAAATTTGACTGGTTAGCATGTCAATGTGAACTAATATAAGTTCATGTCTTTAAGTTTGACTGTGATGATTTAGTGCCGTCCAAGTTACAAATGAATAAAGTAAAGATAAATTCAGATTTTGATAGTAGCAGCTAAAGATATCACCCTGAGAAGTGGTAGGAAATCCAACGTTTATTTTAAGAATAGTTATTAAGTTGGAAAAAGTCTGGCATTTAGATTAAAGCTATGTCATACATAACAATTTCTTTAATATACATTAAATGTAAATCAATCATTTCCATTGATCTGTGTCTAGAAACATTTTATTAGTAATATAAGATTTCCTGTCAGTCACTTCATCAAGAAGGCATGAGTTGATCTAAATAAATCAGAAAATGTTCACAACAAAACGTCTACAGTCAGAGTAATAATCAAAACGCTTAAAGCAACTAGACTTGTGACAAACAAACTGGTCTACAACCTGAGGATGGTTCATCTCTATAAATTTAGTTTGATCTATTTGGATGCTCAGCGCTCATTCTGAAAGAATGCTAGCATCATTCTCCAGTATGCTTTTCCATCCTACCATCACAAACACAAACATGTAGATGCTGCTATGTGCTTCTGAAACCTAACTGGAACGGTTTGGTTTGCTCAGGTTAGACTAAAGCCGAGCGTAACGGCAACACAAACTCCAGTCTGGACATTTCTACGTATTCCAAATGAATATGTTGAAATGTAAAGTATGGTAGCGTAATTGGTCCACCTGACATAATCAGGCCTCTTCTTCCATCTGCTGAGTGAGCTCAAGAAAATATTAGTAATAGAAAGTCCATGCATTTGTATCCGGCTCAAACTTTTACATTTAACAGTAGCACTATCAAGTGCAAAAACTAAATATATATATGCATAGGATTATTTTCCCAAACAGAGCAGATGTACTCAAAATATCTGTTGTATATTTTAGCATTTTTCAGAGTGAGGTTATGGTTCTGTAATACAAGGGTTTGCACATATAGAGGTAAAACATAACACTTGTGGAAGGCACTGGACTTAAACTGGGGTATTTGATTCAGAGATAGATCATTTACTGCAGAGCTGTCTTGTTTCTGAGTCGTTCTTAAAAGATGAATCCATAAACACTGATGTCAGTGAAAATAAGAGATTAGTTTGGATGTTTGTATGTAAACAAGACTTAAAGCACACAGAGCTGAAACACTCTGTAATTATAACTGGATGTCTGGGTACCTGCTGTGTCTACTCAAGGCTAAGATACACATTTCAGAAGTGTTTCCACTAAAAGGAAATATTGTGAGGTTATTTTTTTGTCTTATTTAAAACAAAAATGTTTAAAAACTGAATGTGCTGTAAATCATTTGATAGTGTCGAGCTTTCTCATAGAGCAATGAAGAAATTACAAGAACAACCCAGATTATGCATCAAAAAATTAGATATTTAGAAGGTCAGATCCAACCAAATGCATGGAGTGTTTATTATCAGGGACTAATAAGCACATATTTACCTAAAATCCCAGCATGCATTGAGCTGGATGACAGCTGTAAAGACAAGTCAACAAAATATTTGAAGTTCGTTTTTAAACACCATTGAAAATTATAACTACATTAGTCATAGAAAGGTGCTATTTTCTTTGTCTTGGACTGTTGAGAACTGGATCATTAAGTCTGAGTTTAGTTTTTATTTTGCCCTCTTAACCTTTATACATACTGCAGTATTCTTAAGCAGTAAATAAATTCACCATCAGAGCTCAATGTTTAAAACTTAACTTTGTTTTTCACCTGCAAAGGTTTGGACTTCTGTTTGGATTCATCCTTCAAACCTCAGTCAGTCTGTGTCCAAAGCAAAAGGATTTGGAGCTGTATTTGCACCTACAGGCAGGTTGTTGGTGTGACAAATAAAAAATGGAGCTTTCTAAATGCTAACATTTCATAAGTAGCAGTAAAGTGATGAGGTCACTTTGACTGGTTTAGGCTTTTTACCGTAGAAAGAAATGACCTAAATTGATTCAGTGAACAACCACTGACAGTCGACTTCACTTCTAGTGGCATCCATAAAACTCACTAAATAATGGAATAATAGAATTGTGTATAACAATATAGGAGACAATAAGGAATTAAATGTGAATATGTTTAGAAATGCAAGTGAACTTCCTTCTGTTCATTAATTCGTTTTTCAGGGACTTAAGTCCTAAACTGACATAAGTGATTCTGAAAAGATATTTTGACTATGATTTATTTTTATATTTGGCTGATTTTATTTTTTGGGGTGTTTTTTATTTTGTTATGTGTCATGTGGTTTTTACCCTTATAGGCTTCTGGGAGCGCCTGTTTCTCTTTAAGAGTAGAAACAGTAATGACTTATAGCACCAGAAGAACATGTTGGATTTTGCATTTTTTTAAAAGAACAAAGTTCATGAAAGAGTGTCAAACCCTCTACTAAAAAACACAGAATAATATCTAAAGTTTGTCAAACCTTTGTTTGAAGTCTTGTTAAGAAAGATTTCTTGGTCATAATTCTGCTCATTTCTTTGCTAATTAGATAAATTGAACGTTCCTCCTAATAGAATCACAGAGAGTTGTTTCATTCCATCATTTGGCAAGTATTTTATAAAATTGTGAACTGATTTCTGAACACTTTCAAGCACAGACTTCCCAGATGGCTCCTTGTAAAAAAAACCATCTGCTGCATCACTTCAGTTCAGTATTACAAAGCTGTATGTTTGACTCAACTGCTGCTGCATGACACACTTTGCATATGAGATCAGCTGGAGAAGAATATTACAGACCAAACACACGAGCAACGTTTTGAGACGGTAAACTCGGTGGCCGGTACTTTGTGGACGCTACTTTTGGTAAACGTAGAGTTTGCATGATGAACTATTTCTGAGTATGATAGTGGAGTAATAAACGATTTGCACAGTGACTGCTTTGAGTATGCGCAGGCAATTGGATGCTTTAATTTCCCAGCAGTGCTCCCTCCCTTTGCTGTTTCATTGCTGTGCTTTGTGGCGTGTTACTGCCACCTGGAATAACGCTGAAGCATTGGCAGGAATGTAAATCACACCACTCATGTGTGTTTGTGTTTGTAGGGGGAGAAGAAATGAGAAATGTCTCATAAAAATGTGCAGAGATGTGAATTTAGAGCACATCTATTGTTTTAAGATGAAAGCTAAAGATGAGATTCTCTGCTTGTGATATAGGATGTAATTATGTAACAGCTCTTGCTGAACTTGCTACTCTGTAAGTATGGGCAGGAACTAAGCAGTTACTATGGATATCTTTTGCAGGACCACAACTCCTTTCCTTTGTAAAATGTCAAGATTTTATGCAACTGCAATTCATCCTTGTATGCTGGGATTACTGTCAGCGGAGACCGTGAGGAAAAATGTTTCTCAGTTCCTTTCTGAATGGCAGCTGCAGACAAAAAGCCCTCCCTGTATGATTCAGATGGACTGACAGCTAAACCTGACATTTGCTGCAGATATTTTAGATAAAACCCCAAAAGGAACAACAGCTCATACCTAAAAAAAACCCCAAAAAAACTACAAAACAATAGTCTGCTCTAAATACTTCTGGATGGATTTAACTTTTTATTTGAAGCATTTATCTTATTAGACTCTTCTGGCTGTTGTTTTAGCTACTTAAGTGAGACTAGAACTGAAAGGAGGTTAGATATAATGTGAGGAAAAAAATTGGAAAAAGGGAATAGAAGAGACAAGGATGAGGAGAGATAGAAAGAGGTGGGAGGGAAGGAGAAGAGAGCGTCAAAGCCTGAGTTTGAATAAAAATGAAGCTGAGTGTGGAGAGATTACTCTTTCTTTTTTTTGTCTTTCTGTCTGTTATTTCCCATCCACCTTCTTCTCCTAATGCCCACAGTCTCTCTGAATAGCTTACTCTGCTTCCAGTCCACATCTCCACAGCCTGCTTTGAACAGGTGGAAGGAAAAGAAGTCTTTCTATTTTTGATGGAGAAAAAAAAGAAACTTCTCTAAAAGAAAAAAACAAAACATTTTGAACTCGTATCTCCTGAGGTACACTGGCACATATCTTTTTTTTGTTTTGTTTTATCAGAAACCCTTGCAGTATTTCGGTTTTGTTTTTGATTTTAAGTGTTTATGTCAAAACTGAAAAAAGAAATCTCAACCTGATTTTCCTCCTTGTGTATTTCCTGTCTAAATTCATCAGAGTAAACTTCCTCATGCACAGCACAAACAAAAATAATTTTAAGACTTTATCCTCACCAAAAGAAAGTATTTTTTTTCTCACTGAGTTTTGACCGTAAGGTCTTTTTACAGAGTTTAAAAAAAGAAAATTAAATTTATACATTTCTCAAGAAGGTCAGTAATTCCTATTTTGTCCTCATGAGGTTTTAAATGTTCTTTTAGGGTTTTCTTTTGCTTAAAACAAAGTTAATTATCAGCATGCCTATTCATCCAGTAAATATAAAGATTATTTATAACTAATTAGTACTTCATGGCACAATCTCAATATGATAAAAATAACATCTAAGTTTTAGTACAGCTTCACAGAGACACAAGGACGACTGTAGAGCATTAATCACACTAAAATATTCTAAAACTGCAAAAAACTAATAATAAATATTGGTATGAACTATGTTTTCTAAACTGTGAACACAATAATACATTTTACAAAATATTGAATTACTTTGCTGTTTTGTAAATTTAAGTTAGATTCTTATACACATTTCAATTTGTGTTCTATTTCTAAATTTTTTCATGCTGATGGATTTTTGTTCTACTTGCTTGCCATACTTATGTCTGTAATGTACAATTTCTCTTAAAAAAAAGAAGAAAAAATGGTTATTAACTAATTGTAATTTGCCTTTCTATGTTTACCTACAGTTACTGTTCTACTTGTTGACGGCTCGTCTATTGAGCGTCCCACTCTAATGTATTATAACTCTGTAATATAACGGGCGTATGCGCACACGTACATTTTTGTGTCCGTGTGGCCGTGCTGTTGTTTGGTGTACAGTGACATGTTTGTACATTGTGCGTTTGTAGCTGTGGACTTTTTGACTCTTACATTTACAATGAACTGATTGTCAATAAAGAGGACAAACTGAACTGTTTTGGGTTTACTAACATGCAAACTGCTGAGGATGAGATTAAGCTAAGAAACGTGAATAAAGGTTTCCAGATGTTAGTAACTTAATTCACTTTTGAATTGTTGTTCAGAAAAGCATGATGCTTTTTGCATTAATTTTTCACAAAATAGACACAGTCACCCTGATGTCAGCTTTTGATTCATCTGCATCCTGTAATAAATGTTTTGAAGTTACTTTTTAGTTGCTTCAGATGACAGCAGATTTTTAGTTTTCAAATGATATTTGAAACACATTTATCATGTATCAACCATAAGCCTCAATAATTAGTCTTTACATGACAGTGGGGAGGAAATGATTTCATAATTTCCTCATTTCTTTAAATCTAAACATCTGTAGAGTAGCATGCTTTCAGCCTCTACAGCTCAGTATTTTCATGCAGTTTCTTTTGTTGTTTGTTTCTCACAGCTTTTCACATTTTTTTTTTGTACCGATTCTTTTTGACAAAATGGCTTCAGCTCAGTCACATTGGATGCATATGAAAGCCTCATTTGGAGCTCAGATATTTCTATGCTTTTCTAGAAAATTTCTTTAATTAATCTCAAAATTTCTGAGTTTTTTGGCCTTTCCTTTTCTTTTCTAATACACCATCATACATTTTGTCCTGTGTAATTGGATGAATCATTTCACTGTGGATAATCAGATTCAGTCAGCCTTATTGTAAGGTGGTTTTGCTTTTGTTCTGCTGCAGTTGGTGCACATTTTGCACCAAAACCTTCATCTTTGAAACACGGGACCCGTCTACTTCCTGAACAGGATGCTGGATGGACATTCCCATGCTGCTTATACTTGCACTAAAGGTGCGGCTCGGATTTATGTTGTGAATCATTTGGGTTTTCTAAAATTGTTGAAAGCCATGCCAGACTAATATGTGTGTATGTAAATTTTGAACTTTGAAGAAAGCAGTCAAGCATATTTCAGTTTGATAACATTGAATTATTTTCACCTTAATTCCCTTGCCTCTGCTTTTCTGCCATTGCATCTAGATTAGTGGGTTTTCCTCAGAGAAAAAAATAAAAGAGCCTGGAATTATTTTTGCGGTTTGAGTGAGAACAAAAAGGACAATGAAGGGAAAAAAAAGAGAACATCATGAGGATATCTTTACATGAGAAGCCAGATATCTCTCCACAATCAGTGTTCAGTATTCCTCACCACAGGCAGAATTAAACCTTCGATTTCACCTTATCTGGTGTACATTATATTTCTCAGTAGACTAGAGATGACAGCTGTGTTCTGGAAAGTAATGAGAAAGGTAATAAAACTTCTTAATGACTTCCTCTTTCATACAGTAGAGTAAATTAATCATTTATGGGAAGGAGAGTAAGTTAAAAAGAAAAAGGTTTTGACTTTAATTGTACATTCGGATCAGGTCAGAGAATAAGAGGCATTTAATAATATCACTGAGCTAAAAAAAAAAAAAAAATAATCGCACAAACTTTAAAAAAAAAAAAGCCCACAGGGTGAAGGATATGAATCACATTTAAAACCTAAATTTGCCAATAAAAGAAACCAATTACCTGCCAGCCTGTGGAGTCTGCTGAAATGCAATATTCAGAGCAGTGAGAGCTTCATCAGTTCACATGAAACTGATTAACGGCACAGGAATGATTGCAAATCGCTAATGGCTGCCATGAATACACACGAGGAGTTTAACTGACATAAACCTATTAACTGCAGCTAAGTGATAGAAAACGGAATTTGATTACGATGAAATGTGGTTTGTGAGTGACTAGATTGTCCATGACATGAGCTTACCTTAAAATTAAAGTTCATTTCCAATCAACTGTAAATCACAAAAGCATCTGGGAATTTAGTTTGAGCAAACTTGTCAAAGATCCTCCTCAATTCGCCAGAGAAAAGTTCTTCACTCCAGCAATCAACTTGTCACATTAACTGTTACAGTTCATCCCAGTACAGTTCTGAAGGTATTAACTCTTTGCTCAGCAGGACTCTTCTGTTCTGAGCATGAAGCAAGTTTCCTGTGATGTCCAGTTACTGCTGACCACACAGACTTCTGCCAGTCGGTTAATCAATAATCCAGCACACGAGGGAAGTCTCCACCAGCATTGCTGACCAATCATCTTCAAAACATCAAGGTAGGCTCCAGAGATCAGTGTAAGTACTGTATATGACAAAGAGGTGTGGCTGCAAGCTCTGCTGGCCCTTAAAGGCTCAGACACAAAATCAGTGGTGAATAAAATGAAGAGTACTGACAAAAACTGCAGGAGAAAATTGAGTAAAGCTTACATAGATCTGCCTGCTGGAATATTCTGGAGTGTTTTACCCCCTCCAGTGGGTTTTAGCTCACAGGCAGCTTACATAGCAGAGCTGAAGCTTTCTTTGACTCCCTCATACACCCAAAAACAAGAATGTTAGGCTAAAAGGAGGAACAATGCAGAAGCCCTTCACAGTTTACCAAGAATGAGGTAATTAAATGTGAATATCTGCAAAGAGAGATGATTTGTATCATTTCCTCGTGTGCATTGTTGAAAATAATATCAGTTTGTTAAAGCTGGACAATGCAAAAACCAGCTAGATAAATAGAGAGAACCTTTTTTTTTTTAAAAAAAAACACTAAGTTGTTTTTTGTTAATCTCTTTCGAAATGTCTCCAGTTCACCCTCTGCTTTGTATTGTTGTGCAACTTTGCTTTCTTCATGTGTAAACTTTAAAGATATTCCAACAGGAGACTCACACCGTAAAAAATGAGATTAGACCGAGCGGCTTCCTGCAAACACCGAGGGCATCCTCTGAAAGCAACACGGGCGCTGATCCCTCCAGAAGAATCGTCGGCTAAATTTAGTCCTCAGAGGCTTCAGGGCTGAAAATAAACAATGGGACGCAGAAAACATGACGGGGGAGAGGAAGGTAAAGAAGAAGGTTAAATATGGGGGGATGGATGGAAGTTAATGGGAAAATAGAAAAAAGGTGCATGAGAATAAGCATTATTATCTTGTTCTTTATTTGTGTGACTTAAACATTGAGAAAATTAGTTTATTTTAGATGGGAAGGGAGGACATTCATTTGGATTAAGCTGAGCATTAAAGTTTCCTTTGATTCTTTTTATCAAAGCTTTGAGCAAGTGGAGCCAGTTCAGGTCTTAATGCTCTAAACTGTTGGTCAAAAATGTTTTTGGTCGACTGAATTTCTCCAACATTAATATCCACCTTTCTAGTAAAGAGATCCTGAGTTGTTCCTGCTGAACTCCTGTAAATCAGCCGACTGGTGCTTTAACTATGACATGATGAGGTCAAGAGTGATTTAAGCAACATGTCACTGCCTAGTTTTAAACTTCAAATAGGCAGGAAAACCATAAAAACCCTTTTTTAAGGGAGGTGTTTTTTCCTGCTGTGGCCAAATGCCCGTTTGAACTTAAATTTACCGCTGTGTTGTTTTTCCCTCTTCCGTCTTTTAAGTGTTTTTTTTTTTTTGTTTTGTTTTGTGCTTTCTCCACTGAGGATTTCTGTTTGTACATTAAAGGTCCACACAATTAAAACGGCACTAAAAGAGTGATTAAATAATCATTGTTAGTTGGAGATTGAGGAGATCAAAAGGTGGAAGGAGCTTTATAAGACAGCCGACTTGATTGTAGAGAAAAAAACTTGATCTTCCCTTTAAAACCATCAAGGATCTGTAAGTGTGACTAACACGTCGCGTCATTGGAAATCAAATTGTGTGAGTGCAATAATTAAAGGTCAAACTCTTTGCCTCAGTGGGATAATTTACAGCACTAAAGGTTTGAGTTCAGCAAAGTTAGACTATTAAATTACCTTAAAGTTGCAAATAACAACACCCTGCAAAATGTATAGTTATTAATATAATTAAACTGCAAGATATACATTTGCATTTTAAAACTGTATATGTAATATTTTAGAATAAAAATGGTTGTTGCAAATTAAAAATGTTTGATTCTTGCTATGAGCTGATGCTTGATGGAAGAAATCAAATAAAAAGTGAGAAGCTAAAGTTGGTACAGAATTTGTTTGACACTTTAATAATGGGTTTACTGACAGCAGAAACAGAAATGTGACACTTTTATCAAGAGGTTTTCTACACAATGCACACATAAACATAAGTGTTTTTTACGCATCGCACTCACATTAGAGATGAATCATGTATTGTTAGCTGTTCATTGTAGGTGTTTGTATTGGGATTCTGTTGCAGCGTTGTGGCTGGCAGCCTGTGGGTCACTGGAAACGGATCCGGTTCCTGGTTGGAGTCCGACTCCATGGAGCTCCGACGGTCAGACATCTTGTCTTTATGTCATGATCTCTGTCACCCTCTGATCGTCACCTTGCCATCACCTCCAATGGCACAAATTCTGTCTTTCTCTTCTCTCTGTCATCTCAGTTGTATCTCAGTATTTTTTGTCACTCTGAGCCCTTTGCGCTCCAGGTGTCCCTTGAGTCCCGGGTCTTTACCACAGTTGGATCTAGTCAGCACAGAATAAATATGTCCACATCTATCTCAGTATCAGAGCGTCTAGACTCTCGCCTGACTGTTCCTGGTGGCTGTGGTTAGCCGGTGCCTGGCTGACAGGTTTCAGGCCCTCAGGAGGTTTCCTCCTCCTTGATGCTGATTGTTCTGCTGCAGGAGGCTTTGCAGCCACCTGGCTGCCAGTGTTCACCTGCTCTGGGAAATGTGGCGGCAGGTTTTAAACTCTGTCTCTTTTCCTGAGCTTCTTTGGCCTGGTTTCACTGCCTGCTGGGGCCTCTGACTCATAGGGCCCATAGACCCCATGGGCACCAAATGCAGCGAGGTCATTACTCTCCTCATTACTGTAACATCCTTACAACTAGCACACCTAAGCTATGCTACACACACAGTATCTCTTTCTATCTTCACAAGGACTTTGCGTTGACGTCTGTTCATTATTAATTCATTCCTACAGCCTAACCCTAATCATTACCATTACACGCCTTATCCTAAACCTGTAACCCAAAAGCAACATTTCTTCTAAAAACACATGTAGACAATCTGGACTGCCATGTTGACATTTAAAAAAATTGTGGGTATAAAATACCATTTATCTCAGTGTGAGGTGACACTCCGGCGACATGCTCCCTTTTCTCACCTGAAATTGTTCGGGTGTTAAAACAACCAAGACTACAAAATGGTAAAGTGACATTTTTAGCTGCACAATCTTGAGTTTTGTTTTCCATTGCTGTTATTTGTATTTTTGCATATTTTTACTTTGTTAAGCCATTCCTCCTTTTTACAAAAATAACTAAAATATCTTCATTCCTAACCAGCTCAGTCCCTTTTGGAACAAATACAACAATTTGTGTCACAGTTACACTATCTCATGAAATATTTGATCTATTTCTATAAAAGATCAATCATTATTTAAAGTGAAAGTAACTGGTCAAGACATTAAAATCCATAAGACTGAGAAAAACACAAGGTTTTGTGAGGAACAGAAAAAAAGACAACTTGCTCATTAGCAGCTGTGGAGTGTGATGTTTGTGTATCTGAAAAAAATTCTTATCTCGAGTTAAAGTAAGAAAAGTATTAAGCTGCAGAAAGATTTCTCTGAGCTGTCAGCTCAGTGCATATCCACATAATAAGTTTCTTAAATAAAAACTTCAGTTTCCAATAAGGATTAAAGCTAAAGGATCCAAACATTCTTGTCTCTTCATCTCACTGATTAGCTGTCTGACTTCGACAACCTTTCTATGTGTTCGGAAAACCCCACTGCCATGAACTGTGTCCTAACTAATGTGATTGAAAGAGACTGCTCTAAATTGAGATAAAAGCAGTTTAGAGCAGTCGTAACACAACCAAACTTAGAAATCAATGCCAGACAGAAAGATGTTAGAATCTGGCTTTTATCTCGAAACAATGAGACTAAATTAAGGGAGGATTTCCAAAGTGAGGCTGGGGAATGTTTATGAAAAGGAATTGGTTAATGAGAAGCTGATGTGTTTGATGGAGAGACTGGAAATATATGGAAAGGGAAGTAAAAAGAAGGTATTAAATTTAAACATAAAATTGAGTAATGCATTTCAACATTTAACTGCTTGAAGAAGCAGCTTTCACAACAATAACTAGAAGTATTAAATTATTGCAGTGCAGAAATCTTGGTCAGGTTTTCTTTTTAAGTTAGCTCTGGCTCGCCTCGCATGAAGCTGATACAGCCAATGCAAAAACTCTCACACAGATAACATTAATGTTAAAAAGTACAATAATGTTGCTGAAAGCAACATTACAGGATGTGGTCAAATTGTTCATATTGTGTTTTATTTTATGGTTGGAGAACTGAAGAAAAGTTGTCTACCTTGGAGGACGGTAAAGTTTTATCCTATTGAATGGTTTAAATCTTGATTTATTGATTCTAATGAACATCATCATTTGCGACAGAAAAAAGGAAACGTGGTTTCTTGGTAAGTAAATAAATTGTCCTAAGAATAATTCTCTTGACTCGCAACGAGATGACAACTTACCCAGAGAGTGTGTCGTATTTCTGAACGTAAGTTCTATTCCACATTAATCATGATTTAATGTCCAAGTGCATGAATCCCTGAAACTGAGGCATGTTTCCTTTATTGTGACTTTAGCTGGTAGAACAACATGTAGAGTCTAAAACATGATTCATCAGGGAAGCCAAAAGGCATCAAAATGATTTAAAAACTCAAAAGTGATTACAGTGATTTTCCTTTCAGCCATCCATCAAGAGTGCGTATCCAAAAACATGAAAGGTTTTATTCCCCTGATTTGAAATGCTAATGTTCAACAAAAGGAGCGTGTTATTTATCACGTTTCCAGCACACAAGTTTTGCTTCCCTGTTAAATCAAGAGCTCAGAAACCTATGAGCCTGAAACGGGCTTAGTTCAGGATCTCTGCAAATCTCTCCAGTGCTGTCATCTTTATTTTAGCATCCAAAACCTCCTGCTGACTGCTGTTCAATAATAGAGAAGCATCCATTCTTTTTTTCTCTTTTTTTTTATAAAAAGAAAGCACTGTTCATCACTTCCTGCAGATACTTCACAAGATGAAAGTGAAACCAAGGGAGAAATACAAAGAAAGACTCATCTTCTAAGGCACAAAATGCAACCTGCGTCCAAAAGGAGTCAATTATAGGAGTTGCTGGGGGCAGGAAAGAAAAATCGTATTTGTTTGTGGCGACAGTGTGTAAAGATGACTCATTGTTAGTGACATTTGTCCCCAAACAAGACTCCTTATGTCACTCCATCTCCCTTTTTGACCTCTCTATCTTGTCTCTCTCCTGTGCCGCCTGCTCTCTCTGCCCTGATGAAGTCACGCTGCCGTGTCTGGTTGTGCGCTCGCTCTGACACGCATGGACAGAGTTCTTCTTGTCACTACTAAAAGCCATTAACCCCTGGAATGATGGGCTGAGGCAGCACTTCTGGCATCATTCATAAAGTATGAGATCCAGTTACCTCATCTGGCTTGTTTCTCTAAACTCTGGAAGTAATGAGAAGCAGTAACTTTGAGTCTGGAGTTTTACCTACAGAGAAGTTTATGCTTTAGAGGTTAAATCCAACTGAGCTCCATGGAATATTAAATACAGGCTCTGATTTGCTATTTTTACATTTTACAAACTAGTCACTTGGTAATATATGTATTGGTTGTTTTCTTACACAATAAATTGCCTAATAATTATCCTCTAAGCTTGAACGTAGACCGCAGCAGAAAGATCATCATGTACCCCGAAAAATGTCTGAACAAAGGCTGGCGTGTCGGTAAATATAAAAACTCAATCTCAGGTTTGATGTGATCTCGGAAAAGATCTTAAACACATTTATCTCTGCTCAGGAAACACTGAAGAACTGTGTTTTAAGCTTTTAAGAAGTCCAGGTCCTAAGAAAGCCCTTGTTAAATTTTTACAGCACTATTGCGGGGAGGTTGTTTGATGAAAGTCATAAAAAAAGATGTGCTGCTTTTTCAAGGCTGTAAAATTCTTAGAATTTCTGAAATGAAAATATAAGAAAGGCAAAAGTGAACCTGCTTTCTCAGATGAACAAAAGCGTTTTGTTGTTTTACATTTTGTTTCTTCTAATGCTCAAGGACAATTTTAGTTCTTATTCATGTAGAATACCATATTTCTTTTCATACTATCAACATTCATTTTTAAACTTCCATCACCCCTTTTGAAGGTAAACCAAGGAAGACTTGAAATATTGCAAGATGATGCTTCATATGACAAATATTTACAATCATATTCAAATGAGGCTCGTTTGTCATATTGAAAGTAACTTTAGAATAAAAACCTTTAAGCAGGTTTTAAACTTATTTTCTTCTATTTCTACTTTGTGTGAAATTTTATACTCCAAATTTAAAGAAATACAAAAGTGACCAATTAGCTCACTAATCGGGACAAATCTAGAAAAACCGTTGAACATGTGAAGACTTGGTCACATTTCTTTCACTTTTACTATCTGAGATCTTCACAATGTCCCGTTTTTTATCAGCTGTCTGATACTCTGCCTCTCCCATCAAGCAGAGGGAAATTTATTGTGAATATTTTTAGGATTACTAACTTGCTTTCTTATAATGATGTTTTTATCCGACCTTTACTGATAATATAACATTTCAATCAATACTTAAATTTCTGTGTTGTGCTGTGTAATGATTCTTCATTTGTGTTAGTATTTTGATCATTTCTTTGTTTATATTTTATGCGTACTGCCCTATTAGTTCATTCCTTTATGTTTGGCTTGTTGGTTTATTCATGTGTTGTGTTTTTTGTGCAGATCTGATTTCTCTCAGATCTTTATCCTGCGTTTTATAATTTTGTGAGTCTTAGTTTAGCTCCCTTTGTGTTAATTTGTCTCTCCTTCAGTTAATTTGCTTTCATTGTGCCACAGCTGTTCCACATCACCTCTGATTGTCTTTTCCCACCACGGCTCAGTATTTGTCCTGCTTTATCATAGTTATTTGCTAGATTGTTTCATTTCTGCCCTCTCGGCGCTAACATTTCCCGCCATGTGTGTGTCTCACATAATGAATATAAGCATGATCACTTCATTTCAATTCACAAGTGTCTTATAATGTGACACTTAATGTTTCTGGACATTGACGGTAGCAGATGAGATCAGATCACACCTCTTTCTGCGTCCAACTTATCCGAGCCCAAACGTAACAACAGCAGCAAAAGGGGACAAGATGAAAAGGGAGATAACAGGAGTTTCCTTGTTGTTGTTCCAGTTTTTTATGGTAAATTGTATCCTGTAAAGCAAACCAACACATTTCTTCTATTTCTCAATTTTTGTCTTCACGGTTTAACAATTAAATAAACTGAAAAATGGCAACATTGCGACTAAACGCATCATGTCACCGTAACCTGCAGGGAAAGTGAAAGGCATAGAGTTAGCTTGTCCTTGCGCTTGGGACTGAACCTACGTGTTGATTTGATGATGTGACCATGAGATGGAGGGGAGGGGAGAGAGAGGAAGTGACAAAATCCCGTGTCACCATGGCAACGGGAGACTGCAGAGAAATCAGCCTCTCTGTTTTTAATCTCTTTTTAAATCATCTTTGAAAAGAATGGGATGGCTTTGTGACAATACCTGTGAGTGTGTGAAGATGTTTGCGTGTGTGTGTGTGTTTTGTGATTGGGAGGACCAGAGAATGAATCTCCTCAGAATTTCAGCACACACACACACACACCCAAGCACACACACAGCTTCACTCTTTCTCTTTGCCGGTGTATAGATTTTTTTGGCACTGGCCTTGTCTTGTCTCTGCACGATGCCACATGTTAGAATAGCAATCAACTGGCCTCATTTGGTCCCGTCTCCTTGTACACATGAGAAGACCTTTCCTCCCCAGAGCATTCTGAGCTGTGCCTGCTTTCTTTACTGAGATATCTGACTACTTAGTTGCTTTATTTCACCTTAGCTGGTTCAAGGTGAAAAACAAATATGAAAGAAAACAAGAAAAATTGTGAAATATGCAGAAAACAGCTATTCTTTCTTCATCTCCAAGTTGTGATGTATCCACTCCAAAAAAATAATGAAACTGCAATGTGAATTTTTTGTTCATACTTGTGAACACTGAAAGTGAACACAGTTATGGCTCCATATTTTGCTACTACATTTCTCCTCTGGAGTTCACAAAACTACAGACATTTAGTTTGGTAAATATGCAGATAAGAGTTGCTGCAGACTTTACAAGAGTAATCAGAATATTTTTGTCCTCATGCAACCAACGAGAGCAAGGTCATCTCGAGGTCATATGCAATCAGCCAACTGATTGCATATGACTTGGAAACAGCATCAAATGCTAAAAAAATGAATTTAGCATAATTAAACTTCAGCAGTGTTTTGGTTGGAAAACATTGACGAAGGGAATAATATGTAAACTTTCTAATTTTGTAGAATTAACAATAATTCCTTTTAAAGAACCTTCCGAACTTTTTGTCACAGTCCTTGAAATAAAAATTATGAATCAGACCAACTTAAAATGGGCGGATCCATAACACATCAATCGACCTCGGCCTGATTAGTGTATCAATATTTACATCTTCCTTTGATATATTCATAATATTCTGAAAAATTTCCTTAGTTTCTATGCATTTGATTCATGCAGTAATGTGACCTGTGTGGATTTAAAAGGTGTTTGTGCTCCTGGAAACTTTGTTGCGCCCAAAAGTTTGCTTTTTCCTAGTGCCAGCTCTGGTTACCAGATAGTTGCATCAAACTGCAACGAAAAGATGAGCTCAGTCTGACTCATGCAGGCGTTGCATTAAATTATAATCAGCTTTAAATTACTGATTGATTTTTCTGCTTAGCACTACAGTTAGCACAAGAAATCTATTCAACATTTAATGTTAGTAACCTGTACAATTCAGTCACTACTCTATTGTTTTCTGCACAAATAAAGTAATTTTTATCGTAATATCTGTCACTCACTCTCTTTCACACCCATTTTTTTGTTCCTCCTCTTTACAGCCTCGTTTTCATGCAGCCTTCGTGTCTCAATGCTATGCAGAGGCCAGGGGTGTGCAGCTGCTGCACAGTCCCCAGCCTTGTTAATATTTCAGCTAGTCAGAAGCCAAGGCAGATCCCTGTTTTTTTTTTTTTTACCCAAAAGGAAAGGCTGTCTCCTCATTTAACCTCCAGCTCCCAATTTCCATACTAACCAGAGCTGCCAAAGTCTCGAGTAGACAAGCGCTGATTGCTCCCCGTGGTTCAGGTTTCCCTCAGCCTTCTTTACCAAAAAACTAAATAAAACAGGCTTTGCAAACTGACAAACTTTAAAACTTAACAGAATTGTTTTAGTGCCATCAAAACAACATTTTTTAGGACTGAAAATATCTCCAGTGGATATAATATATGACGGAAACCCCAACAGTGCTTCTACTTTCATTTAACCTCAATAAATCCTCCAAATAACGGAAAGTTGAACTAATCAGATTTACACAGAGCAACATATGGACCAACCATGTGCTACAAACCAGCTAATCCTATAAAATGATGGTAGCTAACTCATTTCCTCCTATGTACTTAGCATCAGATAAATATTTTACGATTTAATTTGATTTAAATGTATTCACGCCCAAATTGAACAAGTTGTCTGACTGATTTCAGCACAGTTTTCTTGCTGGCTGAAAGATCATTTGAGTTTCTGCCTTAAGTATTAAATTCTTTAGTCTCTCTTTCGTCTTTTATCAGTCGTTGCCTGTCTTCAAAGGAAACGTTGAAACTGCTTCACACAGACATGCTTTGAAGTTACAGTTTTACATTTTACTTTATCCTTGAGCTCTGAGGTCACACAGGACTGGGACTAAAAGCTGCAGGCAAATTTTGGGGTTTTGTACCCAAAATGTACCTGAATTTACCTTTCAGGCAGTTTAAATTGATGTCTGTTTCCAACCAAAGTCTTGTCTCTGTTTTTATCTTGAAGAGAGAAACAACTTGAGCACAGAAAGAAGATGGTAGGCATCAGTAAGGAGGACAATGGTGGAACAACCCAGAGGGGTTCCCATTAAAAATGATTCTAAAGCCTCAGGCTTAAAATTTTATTCAGAGTTCAGAGAAATAATTTCATGCAGAAATTATTATGAGAGTAGTTATTTTTATTTCTACACCCAGCAGAAAGAAGCGTCATTCTGCAGGCTCAAAATATGGTTTTAACGTTTTAAAAACATGTTCTCCATCTTTGCAAATTAAATATCTTATCTATAGTACTGTGAATCTCTCTCAGTATATGAATATCAATGGATTTTTATCAAAAATTAAGGCTGGCACCAGCTAAATGCGTCGTGCGCAGAGGTCTATGAAGACAAACTTGCTTAAGGTGAAGCTCAACAGGAAGAAGTTATTATTATGGCAGCCGAATGGCTTTCTGCTTAAAAGTAAGCAGTGAGAAGTGGAGTGATTAGGATGATGTTGATGTTGTGGTCTGGATGCATTAGGAGGTACATGAGCCATAAAAACCAGGAAGAATGAGCTCAGTGTGCAGCTGTCTGCTGATGACCCAGACTGCTGCTGCCGTTTGTGTTCATCTTTTATTTAGGATGACTTGAACATTTCATTGGACTTTCTGTGATATTTTCATGTCTACATACTTTATTATAATTTAAATCGATTGTTTTTATGTAAATAAACATGTGCAGTCACCTGGAATATTCTATCAAGACACAATGAGAACTAAAAAATATTGATCTGACATAAACTTTGATTAGTATAGACAGAAAAGGGTTCCATAAATTTCAAACTATTTAAAAATATACATAGTAAAATAGACTACTTAACATTTGATGACAAAGAGAAGCTTTGAATTTTTAATGTCTGATTTTTAATGTTTAATGTCTTGGTGAGATGTTGTGTTTTTACAGTGAATGCTGCTGATTCTCATCAGTTTTTCTATTACAAATGAGTCACATTTAAAAGTTAAATGTTACCTGAACATTTAACGTTCAGATAAAACTTACTTGTTTTCTGTAAAACTTTGATCCTCCATCAGTAGGTTTTATTCAAGTGTAGGAAACAATAACAGTAAATATGTAACAGAGCCACTAAAAAGTAACTTTTTCATGCCTTTTGACGCCCCCCCTTTGACCATGCCACCCTGAGATGAAAGCCCATATCCAAAGTGACCACTGCATAAAAGGATCAAATCATATTTTATTAGTCTCAACAAACACACTTTTGGTGGTGGTCATAAAAGTTTCCCTCCCTGCAGTAGAATAAATCCTAAGGCTCTGGTTAAAGATAAATCACATGCCAGGACACTTTTTGTTTCATTATTTCAGTTCCAGGTGTGACAGTCTGACTGATGCTACCTGGAGCCGTTTCAAGTCTAATCTCACATTTGATCCCTGGGAACCAGAGCTTGTGTCACAGCTGACCTGATTGTGCCGGACTGCGCAGGATGCTTTCATAAAGGAGTGACAGCATGTTGTATAAGATAGGCAGCCTTGGAGGAGCGCTTCATTTTACAGGATGTGAAGGTCAAATCTGTCTGAGGACTTCTGAATTGTTAATCGACACCAATGGAGCTACTGCTCCAACTCTGAAGCAGCAGCTTCAGAGTTTCAAAGGCAAATGATAATTTAGAGTGAAACCCAGATAGAAAAATCCAGTTATTTGATTAAATGTTTTAGTAAATAAAACCAACTTTTTTTTTTTTTTTGCAGAGGTTTCTTGGTGACATGCTTTACAGCCTGTAGGTATAAAAATTGTTCATCCAATTAAAGAAAACATCAGTAGCGGCACTTGAACTGCAATAAGGCTTACATTATCAATCATCCTCATTGTGAAGCCATTTGCTCGCGGGAAATGAGTCTTTGTTTCACAAAAGGTTTGATAATAAGCGTCCTACTTCAAAGTGGATTGAGAGGAGCACTGTATAAAACCCCGACAAATTTAAGAATGCATACTGCATAGTATAATTAAAAAATCACAAAAGATGACCTTATCTTATCAAATGAAATCCACTACACTGGTTTATAGCTCTCTTTTTTTCCTTTTCCTTGAGATATATCACTCATACCTATATTTGGGTAGGACGGCAGGGCAGGTCACTGATTTTCTTTCTGAATCACCCTTCATCATCTCCTAGAGTTTAAATATTTTACAGAAAAATAAACATTAAATATTTCTACTCATCAACAGTGACTTAGACCTCAACATTCGGTTCACCTGACTGGTGATGCTGTGTTCATGACAACTCAGAAATATGGTACAAAACCTTTTCTGGATAAATTAAAAGTCCACAACTGTCCACAATTTAATTTTTCCATGATGCCTTTCAAACTTATACTCCAAAGAACATAGGTTTTCATGTAATTATGAATTATCCAGACCCTTTATCAACCTTGTGACTCTAGAAGTCTCCAAGTCTACTGTACATTTATGTTTTCCTACAGAATTGACAGAAATAAATTTCTCTTCAAGTTCCAATTCAGAAGTGGTAGAAGAATGAAAGTTAACATATTGTGTGGACATTAGAAAAAAATAAATAAATAAAACTTTTCCTACTATCTGCATAATTTGATCCAGCACATTTTGTATATTAAATATTTAGACATAAATACTTTTACATTTTTATTAGCAAATCTTTTTCGAATAAACTCTGCAACAAAAACTGTTGAGATTCACTTCCAAATGATAAGCAAGCAATCCATAAATAGTTTTCAAAGTTGGGTGAGAAGTGCTCAATGAGTTTTTCTAGGTCGCAGCGTTTTCATTTCAGTTTCTCCAGCTATTTAACGACTCCTTTGTTATCACTGCAGATCAGCTGAATTAACACATGCACCTCTGCACCGGTGACATGCTCATTGATTCCAGATTAATACAGAGTAGCTGTGAACACACACTGCAGAAATAATCAGCTGTCACCAGGAATATGGCAGAAGTATATGTGGGTTTTAGGAGGATTTATGGCAGTCATTTACGCAGAGGTTTACAGTTGTGGGAGCCAGAAAGGAAATGTGTGGCTGATGAAAAATAATCTGTCAATCTGTCTGCCCTGGGTAGAATCTCAAACCCAGGAATCTGACAGTAGGAATGAAATATGATGTGAAATGTAAAATGCACCAGCGGTGAGACACTCTGCTCAGTGGGTCCTCATTATCCAACTCCCTCCTTTTCTTTCTTTTGTCTCACTTTCTCTGGTCTGACCCTGATTCCTTCATCTCCATGGCCTCTCAGTCTGTCTCTGTCTCCTCTAGTCAATCTCTTTCTGAGTATAGCTGGGCTGTGAAGTGTTACTCAGCTTCAGCCTCATCACAGTTTTGATAGCAAAGGAGTGGAGTAAGAATGAGAAAGTGTGAGGAAAAAAAAATCTATAAGTGTTTTCTGTTTCCTAATGCCTGAGGTTTTCTGTGAAACGAAAGCATCATAAGGGAGAAATGAAGTGTGACTTTTAGAGAAAATGCAAACAGCTGTCTGAGGGATTGATTACTTTCTAATTTCACTCTAATAAACAATTTAGGTTACAAACATGTTAAGATTTAGCTTCTCATACAAACTAAATGAACAAATCCTCAGTTGTTTGTGTCCTCTGCTTATAGAGAAACGTCCAGGTCAGCAGAGATCCAGTTTGTATTGTTATCTTTTGTAGCAGCCAAGTAATTAACCCACACAAACCCTCAGGGAAACCATTATTATTTAACCACAAGACTAATATATTGTTGTCAACAACAATTTACACCTCCAGTGGTGCAAATAGGAAGGCAGATATTGTCAAGTAGTAGTTTTATTTTATTTCTCTGCTTGTTTGTCCAAAATAATTTTTCCTGAACTCTAAAACTGTTATGCTTGCATGTTTTGTGAAGGAAGGCTCAGGGACAGCGAAGGTTTAATAATGCAAACGTCTAGACTTAAAGAAAACAGAGCGCAATACAGAAGTAGTGGAACATAGAAACTGAGAAAATAACTTGATAAATGAATGAACAAAAACCCTGAAACTGTGAAAATGTCAAATAAAACTAAAGCCCTGAAAAATATTAAAAATGTAACCCCTCTACTATCACATGCAATAACAATATGGTATATCACTTCGCTGTGCTTAATCTTCTGTTTATCAGTCCAGGACTAATTATCTAATTTGGGGGAAGAAACCAAGCAGGTAACTTAAGAAAAGTTGAATAATAGGTTCAGGAGAAACTGAATGGAAACAGAGAGAATCTAACTGACCAACAGCTAAATGAGAATAACAACATCAGAGTCTAAAACCAGGAACAGGAGAGAAGACAGAATGAAGACAAAACAAGTCAGTTCACCAATATCAAGAGACATGAATAACAGGTGAGAACCAAAACACTTACAACTGTGGATAATGACAAGTCAAGTCATGTGTTTACTTTACCAAACATAAAATTCTGAAAAATTAAGAGAAAAAGAAGTTTTTAAGAAATGTAAGAAAAAAAAACCTAATTTCAGAGTCTCTGGAAAGTAGGAGGCTTAATGGAGGCAGAAATAACAGTTTTCACACAATGTCTGGATTTCTCTGACTTTTACCTCCATTTGTTTCACTTTAGTTGTCATTTATTTATTTTCTTTCTTTAGTTGATCAGGTTTAAGTGAATTAGAACACATTAGGGAATTATGTGACATTTCCTTCTTTAGGTCAATTGAAATGAAAAGATTGACTTTTAGTACACCTCTGACCTTACCTCCAACAACAAACTTTGAAGATTGGGAAGCAAGCTTCTCACTGAGGTTGGTAACTTATCAGTGGACACACACTCTCTGGTTCAGTTTGGTCATTATTTACCAGGATATTAAATTTACTTCTATTTGACCAAGGCAAAAATCCCGTTATGCAAGAGTTCTCTAAACAAGATACACAACCCTTCATGTCCTGTTTTTTTTTTTTTTTACTAAGGTTTAGGCTAAAACCAAGAAAGTATAAAAGATCTAGAGTCTCGACTAAATTCCCTCCGCTGTGTTAAAGTTTTTCCTATAACATTCAAACCGACAGCCTCCTGCGTCGCCTCAGTTTCCCAAATTCAATATATGAGTGTGTGTGGAGAGCAGATCTGTTCATCAGACTTCTCTTTAGTTAAACCTGTTGGACTAACGGGTTAAGAAGAGACGTCTGATGAGTGAAGACGAGCTGGGTGTTGTCCATGGTGCTGAATGGCGGCCGTGGCAGCGGCAGAGCAATGCCCGGCTGCTTTCATTCAGGTGCAGCTCTCACAAAGTGCTTTTTAACACCTTCTGCAAGGCTTTAGCTGATGTAATTGATCGTGTCATCTCGCGCCTCTCGGGGTGAATCCCATCCCACTCTTCGGCACATGAGACCCGTGCCTGCCAACCTGATAGGCAGTCATGCCACACATGGAGTTAATTCAGATGCCTGCTCTCGAACAAGATGAAAGATTGTGTTTGTTCCAGCGACTTGAACCGATCCCCTTGATACTGTAAGCTTGCTGCAGTGCAGCTTCTTTTTTTTTTCTTCGCTGGTATTTTCTGCACTCCTCCGCTCACCTTCAACTTCCAAAAAGTGTAGCTTTTAAGATAAAATGTTCTGAAGAGTTCTCCTTCAGCCAAAAAATTTAAATCACAGAAGTGCAGAGATTTGTGTCTTTCTGCACCATACTTCATCCTTGAGTGTGAATTGTGTGTTTCCTCAGATACATGCTAAGTAACAGAGACAGAATAGGAAGAAATACCTCCATACTCATGTAGAGATAAGAGCATGCTAGCAAAAAATAATTACATCTATTGGGACTTGAGAAGCTCTTCTCGTGTGCAGCACACACAAGCATGCACATGTGTAACAGAAGTTGATAAATACACGAATTCTCCTGTATTCGTTCTGCGTATTGGATTCAAACTGTTCTTCATTTGGTTTCTGGCTGATTGGGAGTGAGTCTGGCTGCCATATTACTGCTGCTGTGGAAATTAGGAGGACATGTGTGTCACCTGAGAAGTGTGATACGTTGCTGCTGGAGAAATGCTTTTCGGTTTGGTAAAGAAGTTCTGCTGCAGTCGTGCCAGTTCACTGAGTCATGGAATAAAAAAAGTAATAAATCTGAACTTACGGACCATGTAGAATAATGTATTAATATAAACCTCAATTTTGGAGTTTCTAATTTAATTGCTTGGACTTTCATTACATCACCAACTCTCCCACCTGTGCCTTCGAAACAGCAAGTAAAAATAATCCCGACTGCAATGAAAAGATAAGAATTCACTCCACGCCGGGGGATAATCTCCTGATAATGTGTTGTGCAGCAGTGAGGTGTGCAGCGCAGGTAGCTGGTGGTAGTCATTTAAAAGTCCCATTACCAGTCGCACAGACAGCCTCGCCGCTGTGGGATTTACAGAAGTATTGGTCCTCTGAGAGGCTGGAGTTACCAACACCGGTGCAACAAGGATTGCTCTTCCAAGAGAGAGTCACTTATGAGATTAGGGAGCAGAAATAGATCAGGAGCAGCGGTTTGGGTTGTATTTTTATTTGCAGTTTATTTTCCCTCTCCCTCCCTTTCTCTCTATTTCTCTGCTGAAGTCAAAATTAGTTGCTGTATTGCAGCGCAGGAAGAAAATGTAACTCAGTTCTAGTTGGTTGGATGGCTTGTATTTTACTAGGGGGCTGTTTTCATTCCCCTTTAAACTTTTTCACCAAGTGGCATTTACAAATCTGTTTGAAGTGGGGTTGTATGCAATAGAGCAATATAGAGTTGTACATATTTGCGAAGTGGAAGCAACATGATGCTTGATTTTCAGATATGAGTAGACTACCCAACAATTATACTCAAGTAACAGTAGCACTACTTTAACATATTTTTACCCAAGAAAAAGTAAAAAGTAAGAAATTACTCAAATAAGAGTAAAACAGTATTTAGTAAAAAGTCTACTAAAGTACTGAGCAACTGAATAAATTATCAATCCTTTCATATTTATAAATTACATCATCAGATGGACCAAAAACCAAAGTTAAGTGGAAATTTTGGTATTTCAAGGCCCAAAACCAAAATAATTCATACAAATAAAAAATATAACAAAATCAAGCAAAACTAAATTTTTCAAAATCTGTTTCTTTTGATAAAAAACTTCAACAAAAACTGCAGGTTTGTGTTGTGTCTGGTGAATTATTGGTTATAACATGTTTCTTTTTCATTCAGTGGGCAGAAAACCCAGAAATTTTACTCAAGAGTAAAAATACTTCATAATAAAATTACTCACGTAAAAGTAAAAAGTACGTACAGAGTAGTAAAAATACTTCTAAAAGTAATTTATTTCAAAAAATTTACTCAAGTAAATGTAATTAGTTACTACCCAACCTCACATTTTTCTGATTTTTTGCAAAACATAAGAAAAAAAGAATCATTTTTCTTTCATCTTACATTTAAACACTCCGTGTATCACGGAAAATCTGTTGACGTTTGCGGCCATAGTGTAATTAAATGTGCAAAAGTGTGAGGAGTATGAATACTTCTACAGCTACTGTCAAACTGACATTAAACCTCAGTATTTTTATTATCCGTCTTTTATTTTCTGCATAATCTGGGGTCGATTTGAGGAAGCAGCAGCGTAAGCAGGGAAACTCCGACATTTATCTTCCCAGCCACTTCAACCAGTTCACATAGTCAGATGACATTTAACGTTTTTCTGGCTAAAGACCAAAATCTTGGATTTGGAGGTGATTAATTTAACTATTCAGTTGTGAGTGTAAGTTTAACCAACTTGGCTTTTGCTCACCTCCACTCACGATTTTTTCAACATTGCAGCATTTCTTCTTTTTAATCAGCAGCTTATCTTCAACAATAGCTGGACTCAAAGTTATTTTTCTTCTTCTAAGGCATAAAATTCCCAGAATTTGGGATCACAGAGGTGGCTAACCGATGGATCAATGATTTGTGGCAGCCAGTGTTTATATTCATCACTCGATCAATGGGCTCTTCCTCCTTTCATGGAGAAGCTGAGTTCATCAGGTCATGGCTTCGTTATTTATCAATATTAAACATAGAACTGTCAAGCACAAATTTGAGTCTGGCCTTTTCAGACAACATAAAGGCTTTGGTCAACACATTTGCAGACTTTCTTTTTTCATTTAAGCAATTACTTTACAACAAGTTATATAATCTCTGGGACTTGTGTTTTGCTTTATTTAAGAATTTGTCTTTTATTCCCAGATTCAGTTCATTCCTTAACCAGTTTTCTTTTGTTCATCTTGTCATGTATTATTTCAGATTTCTCTCACCTTTGGTAAATCTTTGAGTTTCCTTTTTAAAGTAAATTAGTTTATTTTCACCTTACATTTTGGTTCTGCTCTTTGCCATTTCATGTAATCCCTGAGCCATGTCTGATGCATTTGCTTGCCTGTGGAAGTGTTGTGCTGTCCATAAAGCTAGCTTTTAGGAAGATAGCTACAACAGCTCTGATTGACAGTACCTGAGCTCGTTCTATACCACCTCCATGATTACAGCTGCATCTTTGAGTGCATGATTCTTTTTTCTAGTTGCCTTCTGACAACACTTTGTCATTTTCAATCTATTCTTTCCTTTCTGTGAATTATCTGCCTTGCTGAAGATGTCCAGACAGCCAAAGTGGACAGATCCTCAACTGAAAAGGATGTGTGATTTGCAGGTCTTTTCATAATCATGTTGCAAAGGCTAACAGGAAATAAAAAGTACACTTTTTCTAAAGTACTGATATTGCTGATAAGAATTATAAGTATTTATTTGTTTCAACCAATAAAAAAAAAGTTTGAAATGATTGAATTGGCATTGGTCTTATTTCAAAGGAACATTTAGTTTTTTTGTATTTATTTGACCTTACACCACACGGTCCAAATTTGAGGTTTTGGTATTTTGTTGACCTGAAGCAACATATGGACATTTAGAATCATCTCTTTCTTTCACAGGATTAATTATAACTGTGTTCAAAACCAAACACCACAGATTTAGCAATTCTATACAAAGATGAAGTTAAAACAAAAAAAACTAAAAGTTTCTTATTTCATCACTCCAAAAAAACAAACAAAAAAAAACACAGGGATATTTGTGGACAAATTAGTGTATCACATTCAGTAGTAGGATTCAGAAATATTGGCCATTTCATGTTTTCATGTTTGATTTCATAAGATTGTATATGTTGTGATGAGTAGTTGCAGTAAATAGTTTATTTACCTCATTTCCGACATTTCAGTTGCATCAACCTCCACCCTTAATTCACAACTGATGTAGCAATATGCTTGTATTTCATGGCTGTAGACCAGTAAAAGAAATACAGACCTTCAGAATTACAAATAAAGCATTTATAGGTGCAACTGTCACTATGTTTTAGATGTGAGAGAGTGGGAGCCATGTTGGATTTTGATGCATTTCGTGGATGTTGCAGTTAATTTTTCCCAACTTGGCAATGCACTGAATTTTTCTATTCAATTCAGTTTTATTGATCTTGCACCATTTAACAAGAAAGAATTTAAAAAAACAAAGAGTCATATTGGCAGATTCCAAGTTAACATTCCAGATTATCAGACAGTGCAGTCAAGTTCAGTTTATCATTCAAACTGGTTATAAAACTGTTACTGCATATGGGGTTCAAAGTTAATCAAACATCTTGCTTATTTTAGTTTTAATTTTACTTCAATAACAGACAATTAAAAATGCATTTCCACATACATGGAGGGAAGTGTGCAACACAGGTGTAACAAAGGAAAATGATCACCACACTAGAATTCAGTGAGGATAAAGTTGTCCTATCAGTAACTTACGTGATTGATGCTTTCTTTCTCCAACTATCTCTTTATCCCTGTAGTCTTTCAAATCAATATGGCTGAGACCAGGGAGCTTTTGATGGCTGTAATCAGTTTCCATGCTGTTCCTCACCAAGCATTCCTCATGAAACAAAATGACTCTGACGGGAGCCTAAAGAAGAGCCGGGTTCTGAATTGCTGCCAGAGGCCAGTTGATTCAGGGAAATTCATAGATACGTTTTGTTTGGCTTCTCACAAACTCGGTTTTTTTTATTATTATTTTTTTTAGTTCGGTCACGCAGCTTCACGGGAAATTACACATGATTAAATGACTGTTGATTCTGTTTATTTTGGCATAAATCCAGCAGGGTTGCATTCAGAAATCTAATAACATTTTTCACATGGGTGAAAAACAAACGAGTGCACACGGGGAGAGGTGTGCGCTTGTGCGAATATTAGGAAAAGCCTCAAGCAGTCAATAAAACAAATTAGCTGGGCAAACGAAGCAAAAAATGAGTAAGCCAAGAATGGGAAAAAAATTCCATCAATTTCTCTTGACCTTGTATCTTTGTGTATTACTCTTCATCAGCCTTAATCAGTGCATTAGTCAGCATTTTCTGTTCTATTAAGGGGGTTTCAAGCCTTGTTAGAGGACCCACTGTAGAGTGTTTGGGTGTGTTTGGAGTAGCAGAGCACAGACTGTGCTCTGAGTCAGCAGACAGGAGTGGAACTGAATGTTAAAATGACTAAATGCTAAATGCCAGCTCAGTAATGAGAAACTGTCTGAAGCTGTCAGCAGCCGCCTGGACCAAACGCTCCAGTTTGATTAAGACTCGTATCGT
Source organism: Alfaro cultratus (assembly GCA_903066825.1). NCBI lineage: Eukaryota > Metazoa > Chordata > Actinopteri > Cyprinodontiformes > Poeciliidae > Alfaro > Alfaro cultratus. The sequence continues at coordinate 41,852 of CAEFZX010005877.1, read as the reverse complement.
CTGCGTCCCACAAACAGAAAGCAGACGGCACTCTAAAAAGGTCATGTTTTCAGGCAGAGAGAAACATTTGTTCATTTACCCACTGACATATCTGCATTTCTCAAAGTTGTTTGATGTGTTTAACAAGTTTGTGGAGGCTATACTCTGTGTGTGAGTCTGTCGCTCTCTCTCTGTATGTGTGTGTGGAAACTGCTCTGATATACATAAAACAGAATATTTTTGTTAATTATTCTGCAGTTCTTTGATGTAGAAGGCTTTCATCAACTTCTTTCGGGCTGATTTCTTATCCCAAGACTAAGATCCTAGCATTGAGTAAGGTGACTAGTTGTAAATGTTTTCTGGAGTTCTGCTTTCTGTGCAGTTTGTAAATTTGCTGCAACCTTCTTTGAAATTATTGCTCAGACGTAATATAAAAGTCATTTAGAGAAATTTAGAAAGAAATAAAGGGAAATGCCTCTGCATATACTTAACATTTCTATGGATATGTATTTACACTTTTTATGCTTTATACAGTTTAAATAAGTGAATTCATTGACATATCACGTTATTTCCTTACACATACGAAACATAATTTCACTGAACTATGAAACTTACTAAAATTCTAAAATAGTTTAAAGAAAAGGCATTCTTTAACTTGTGTGCATCATGTAAGAAGTGATTTTTCAAATAAAAAGAAAGATAATACAGCAATTTAATTTGTTTAAGTACTGGTACATACTCTCTTCTTTAACACCTTAAAATCAGCACTGTAAACAAATATGTTTTGATAAACATACAGCAGAAAGATTTTTGCTCCATATTAAGGTGCTTTAAACTGAGTTGTATGATAAATAGTTTGCAGAAAGTTTTTTTGATGATCATTAAATTAAGTTAAAACACTCTGGAATCATGTTTGTTTTAAAAAGGGTTTTACTTTTAGCCAATCTCTTTCTAGTTGCATATTAAAGGAAAATCAGGCAGTGAAAGCTTTCCCATATATTTGATAAATACTAATAATCTCCAAACTACAGATTGATTACCGTACTCTGTCATCAGTACAGCTGTACAGTGGTCGCATAATTTTGTTGCTAATCTGTCTGTCATCAACCTAAGTTAAAATCATCAAGTTAGTTATTTAGCAGGTTTTTCATAGTATTGTCCAATATGATGCAATAAGCTTTCTTATTGTTGTACAGGTGTCATGGAAAAACAGCTTCTGTGGATTATTTCCATCTTAAATCAAGAACACAACTACACTGCTGCGTTTCCATTAGAAATGTCTGAAAATCTCTGTCTATATTCTGCTAATGTAAAAAAAAAAACACAATGAAATTAAAATCACATGTTAATAAACTCATTGACAAGATAAGTCATTAATAATCATGGCAGCAACGGATGTAAACAGTTACATGACATGTATTCATTATTCACAAATAGCGTTAGCGCTCGTCATCTGTCTGTCAGGACTCTGGGTTTTTGGGTTGGTTTTCATTTTATTTAGCTTTATATTTTAGTTCACTTTAGTTCAGCCCTTCATGGTCCTCTGGATATTATTATTTGAGGTATTTAGTGTAATTAGAATTGTCTTATTGGTTTCCTTATTTTCAGTCCTTTATAGTGTTTCTAGTTAGGTTTATTCTTTAGTTACCTTTGGTTCTGTCCTTGTTTGTTCTAGTCCATGTTAAGCCTTCTTTAATGACTATAGTTTATTTCTATTTTATCCTTCTAGTTATTTCTTATTTCAGCCTCCCGGCAGTGTTTCTAGTAATGTGTATTTCTTAATTTCATCACCTTCGGTTCAGTTATTCTTCCATGTCTGAGTCTATGTATATCTTCCTTTAGTAATTCTAGTTAGGTTATTTCTATGTTTAGATCTTCTAGTTTCTAGCTCTATGTTCCTTAGTTCTCATTGTTGTCAGATCAACCTTATTTCTATTTAGGTTGGATTATGGTTTGTTTTTGTGTTTCCCTTGGATGTTCATTTTTTGTAAGTTGGACTCTGGTTTTGTTAATTAATTTTTCTAAACCGCACCACGTCTTTACCTGCTGCTTTTGGGTCCACCACATCATGACACTATCAGCCATCAGAGGAGACGTTGGCGTCTTATTCAGGAGAGACAAGAACCTTATACTTGGGAGCATATTTGGAAAATTGTAGTCAGCAATTTAACTGAAGAGCTGTGGATTGAACTTGTTTGAATGCCGCAGACCTTTTTATGAACTGTGCCATTCTGTGAGAACTCTGGTGGAACCAGAAGACAAAAACAAACCATCTTCCTCTTTCTACTTCCTGTCGTCTTCTTTGTTGTTCCACCCGTAGTAACATCAGGCTGTAGATCATGAGACTAGAGTGAGGTGAAAAAATTGTTTCCATTGCAGTTTTGCAAAATACATCTATTTCAATAACCCCACTAGGGACAAGCATGTAAAATAAAGGATGGATGGATCTAATTGAAAATGCCTCATCCTACCAACCACATCATCATAGCGTAAAAAAACTTTGTATCAAAAAGAGTGTATCCATTAAGCAAACTTATTTGTGTAATTTTAATTTGTGCAATTTTATGATTAATGGAATTACAGCTTATGATGACAATGAGTTTCTACTTTTATGCTAAAGTTCTGGGCCACAAAGTTGAACAAGGAGTTTCATAAAACCGCTATTCATTTGGCAATCAGATTAATTTAGGCTTCTCTTCTTATATCTTTGTGCTGTCTACGTAAGTTTACGATGAATTTGCAATTCATTACAAATTGCAGTTTCATTGCAATTCATTACTAGAATATCATTACTACTGTAGATGTTCTAGTAAGTTAAAATTTGCAGTATTTTTGCTGCCAGCTCCAGCAGCTCCTGTCTCCTTAGCGGCCCTCTCTGTAGCCTTCGTTTAAGCTTCATTAAGGCAGAAACCTGCTGTTGGATGCAGGTGGCAGCCTGCCACGGCGTTGCCTACTCTATAAATGAATCTGCACATGGAATATGCTGATTGTGTGAGTCATGCACAGCACAGCACAATGTGTTTTGCTACGTACTTATTTTAACGTTCGCTGACACACAAACTCACTATCTGGCCCGGGGCTTTGTTTCTGCCCTGCAAGAGAAGAGGACGATGCTTTTCCAGTTCAGGATGGTGGAGTTGACCAAAAAAGCTTAACTATAATTTGTCATCTTATGCATTACTGTAATTTTCAATTTTTTATCTTAACCACTTACAGAATCGGTGGCTCAATTTGATCATTATATCTCCTTGCTTTGAGAAGGTATTCATACTGTTTGAAGCTTCCCACATTGTGTGTTATTACTTTTCACACTTCAGTATATTTTATGAGGACATTATTTGATAAACCAAAACAAAGTGGAGCATGATTCAAAAGTGGAAGGAAAGCAATATACAAGTTTCCCTGTTTTTCAACAAATACAATTCAGAGCAGTGGGCCCTCTTTTTCTCTGATAACACTAAATAAAATCTATCTGGCTTCAGATTTCATCTTTTAAATACACCTGAGGGTAATTCAATCTTTCCATTAAAGATTTCCAGCTTATGTGTGAATTTCTGATGCAGCAACTAATAGTGACAGACTTTATAAACCAGGTTTTCACAGACTGCTGCTGCTGAAAACCTCCTTAAAGATGCTCTCATCAAATGAGACCAAAACATTTTTCTTTTGTGCAAAAATCCTACCGTGGAGGGAAAAACTGACATTACCAATATCCCCTGAATACATCAGAATACCCACAGTGGAAAAAACGTGCTTGGAGCAATGCTTTCCTTCTGCATGGACATAGGAGTAGGTCAGAGTTGGGACAATGCCATGGAGGAATCTAGAAAGAAAAAGAATTGAAACTGGGAGTTCAGCTTCCAGCAAAAAATACACAACCAGAGAAACAACTGAAAGATTTCCACAAAATATCTGTTTTTTACAGGTATTTCTCAACTGTCACAAATTCAACTGAAGTCAAAGTGAATGTTGGCTGCAGTAAAGACAGAAGCATGAGAGAAATGAGTAAGTTTTGTTGATGTTTGATCATTAAAAATCCCCCCTTTAATTAGATTTTTATGAGATCCGTCATCTTTACGAAGGATCTCATAAAGAGGTAACGCGACAGGCTGGAAGGTGACTGAATGACATGGCAACCAGGTGGGACTAATCAGGAGAATGGAGAGCAGCTTGGTGAAGGACTAAAGGAAAGAGACTGATGAACACAGAGGAAATAAGCCAGACACAAAAGGATCTTGGTTCACCGGAAGCTAAATACTAACAGAAAAATGTGAAGAAACAGAGAAATGAACACATGGAGACTAAGAATCTCTACACAAAGGAATGAAACAGTATGGAACACCATTAGTCACAAACGTCAACAACCAAAATTATCCAAAGTCAAAACATAGTGACAACCTAAAACCCACCACTGTTGGAAAGATGACAGGTTGTGTAAGAAAGTTCCTGTCAACCATAAAAACCCTGAACTGAATTAAATCAAATAAAATTTACCTTTCAGATGGTTTTTCACTCGTCTTGTCCTGTATCATGCCTTTTGTGTTTTGCTTTTGCCAAAATGATTTACTGAATAATTTGCGTGTGTGTTGGATATATTGGTTGGTTAGAGGTTGTTTTCCCTGGAGGAGAAAAGTCGTGGATGTAATGGGCCTGGCATTTACCTCTACTTGTTTGCAGAGGGCTAACTGAGTTCTGTGGACTCCTCATAGTCCGAACACAAGCATGTTCTGTTAATCACTGGGAACTCCAAACAGATAGCAACCTCCTTCTCAGGACCTGAGACCGCTGAGGACATGTTGCAATAACATGTCTGCTAAATAAATGATTGAGCACCTCACTCATCATGTTCTCCACTAAAGAGTTATATTTTATTCAGCTTGATAGTACTTTTCAAGCACTACCACATTCTTCTTCTATTCTGTTTGATAGCAGGGTTATCATCAACAGGGCAATCATCGCCTCTCCATGTTTAATTCTGTTTCTTGTCTTTTTTCTGTTGATTTATTTTGTTTCATGTGGCCAAAAAGGAGACAGGAGCTCGTGTGTGTATCATTGGACAGTCTGATTAAGCAGACAACACACTCCCACTACCAGGCTCTTTTTAACAAAGCCCACTTTGATTTCACAGACAACACATGGTCGGTAATGATGTTCTCAGTGGAGCACCCCCTCCAGAGTGATTGCAGGCCATGTTTGTTGGTGTTGTTTGGATGCATCACTCTCACCGCTGAACAGAGTGGACTCCTGCTGCTGCTGCTGCTCCTCAGCATTCAAATGATCTTCCAATCAATTAGTCATTAAGTTGAGAAGAAAGTGCACATGCAGGATGTCTTTTGTTTGTTTCGACACAGAATGACCTAAATACAGACAGAAGCAAAGTGGCCAAAGAAGCAGACAGTCTCCAGAGCAGACGGAGAGGGATAAAACTTCCCTGCTGCTTAGTAGCACTGGTGGAGTTTACTTTTCATTTCAAAGTGGGTTATTTTCGGATTGCTCCTTTTTCTTCTCCCCCTCTTCTTCTTCTTTTTTAAGCTGCTAGGAGAATGAACACAAACACACCCTCTCACATATGTACACATCCCCTCACTCCCTGACAAGAGCAGAAAGCCCTCATTAAGATCAAAGACTTGTTTCTCTTAATTACTCTGTCGCTGAAGCCCTATCCTGCCCTCACATACACACACAGAGGAGAAAACTCATTAGGACGGGGTTATTTTTGAACGCAGGATCACGGTTTCTTGAGAGAGTTTCTCTGTGGTGTTTGAGTTCAAGATTGGGATTAGCATATGACCGCTGCCCCGACTGGCTATTTTACTAGTTACACTTTTTCATTGCTGCCTGACATGCCACAGCCGTCTGAACTCTGAATTGTACTGATGCCGCAGTGCGGTTCTACGTTTCTTCCTCTAAGCATTGAGAAGTGCTCTCTAGATCTGACATCAGGTTAGCGTAAAAACCCTTTGGAAAACATTTTCTCAGGGGGATGGTGTGTGTGAGTCGACAAGGCAAAAGAACAGATGTTTACATGAAAAGACAGATAATGCTGAAGACTAAACTCTTCCTGTTTTAAATCAGGATTAGCAAATATATTTGTACTTGTGCCAGGAGAAATTTGCATACCGGTACATTCTCAAATCAAATTGTAGATCTCCTTCCTCAGACCTCTCTGAACAGTTTGTAGTAATTTTGGCAAAATCCTTTAGAAAGAACTGGAGGATCTGAGCAAGGTTTTGCTTGCACAAACATCTTTAGCTCTACCCACAAATGTTAAGAGGGATTGAGACCAGGACTTGGCTACTTTGTAACATATTTGGTGAATGAATATCCATTAGAAGTTCTAATTTATTCCCAAGGTTTAACTGGATCACTGAGGTCAAGAGCTGCTGCATCAATATTTCCACAAAATGTTTCTTTCCCATGAGAAATAATTTGTTTAGTTAGCAACAAATCTACACATATTCTTCAAAGTTGGTGTATGTTTTTTAGGCTTTCATGTCAAATACTTGAATTTAACACTATGTCAAATAACGCCACTGACGCAGTGTTCATTTTGTCTTTTTTATTTTGAGTTTGGTTTTCATTGACTGTTCAGTACAAGACTGGTACACTGAGGATAAAGTCTATTATTTGTCTTTTCTTACAGTGCATGTTAGTTTTTACTGTGTATTGCAGTATATTATAGAAATGGTAGGCGTTTTAAGGTGAGAAGAGCATTTTTATTTCTTTAAAATAAGATTGTCTTTAATGGCTTATCTTCAAAATGTTTTTAAAAAATCTGACCCTTATTGAAGTTCACATTTTTCAGGTGAGAAAAAGAAGCAATTTATTTATTTTTTTTCCCCCCACAAAATTACAAATGATATGCTCACAATCAAGCCTTGAAAAAATCCACATACATGAATGTAACAATTTATTTTCCATCAAATTGGTCTTTAAACAAAAGTTGAAAAAAGTTCCAAGGAACTCATGGTTAATTGACTTTCTGCCTTCCTGGCATATGAAGACCCAGACCCATTCCAACAGCTAAGCTGGGCATCGACTCCTGTGCATCTCGCCACCACACACTGTGAGGAGGATATTTAGAGAGCTTTTAAGATCACTAATAGACAACTGCAACAAAGTGTGGCATCTTGGGGACACTAAGTTCCTGTAACAACCATTAGATTATAACTGTATCTCAATTCAGCTGCTGGATCCTTTGAAACACATGACCCTGCTGGTCCTTGAAGGCCACATCCTCAGAAGACCCCACAGGCTGGATCATGTGGAAACGAGAAGGCCAAGTTTTCCACTCATCATGACCCAGCTTCAGTTCTAAAGTCCTTACAGTGTAGCTCAGAGAAAACTCTATAAAATACTCTGTCCAGTTTATAAATAACAGAGTGGCTTAGCACCAATATACATAAAAAATCGGTTGCCATTGAATCAGCCTTTCAAACCACTCAGGTCTTCTGGTTCAAGTCTGCTCTGCATCACCAGAGTCACAACCAAACATGGAGAATCAACATTTGCTTTTTATGCGCCACAAATCTGCAACAAACTTCCAGAAAACTGCAAAACTACTGAAACGCTGAACTCTTTTAAATCAAGGCAAGAAAAATAAATTGCCTAGAATTGCATTTGATTAGTAACAACTGGAACATCACAAATTTTAGTCCATATTTCAACTTTTCATAACATTTTTGTTATTTTATTTTGTTTGTTTGATGTTTTATGTTTTCGTTATTTAAAACACTTTGAATTGTCATGTTACTAAAGGGAATTATACAACTAAGCTGGCCTTACTTATGCTGCCTTACTTTGTGTTCATCACATTCAATGCCAACAAATAAAAAAATAGCAAAAATAAAGTTTATTTAAAAGGGCCAATGTACAGCTCAAACATAAATGTCACCATTTGACCCTTGACAGGTTACAAAAATATATCTAGAATAAAATAAAATAGAATTTTGTAGACACACTACAGATATATAGACATAATCACTGGCACGCACACACACATACACACACACACACACACACACACACACACACACGCACACACACACACACACACACACACACAGTTAATGGTTACATCGCATATATTTAAGTGAAACTGGTGATAAAAATTGACAAAATGTGAATAAAGCTCCAAACAAAGAAAGGGACATTAGAAATGGTAAAATAAGCAAAACTATTGATAATATATGTTCACTTTTTATTACATGACGGAAAAACAAAAAAATCTTACAGACCGCTTCCTTTTATTATAATAATGTTCTGTTTCCATGGTTAGTTTTTTTTTTTTTATGTCTGAACCAAAGCATTTAAGTGCCTTTCAAAAACACTCCAACGCCTACTATTAATTACTGAGTAATGACTGCAGTATCAGTCTCGTCATCCATGAATAAAAAGAAGGTAGATGGGCTGAAAATCCTAGTTAATGCAAAGAATAACAGTACATTGTTCCTGTGACATTTCCATAAATTGTTTTAAAATATTCTCCACAGCTGATTATGCTGTTTAATGAATGACATATTTCCATATAAAAATGATAAAACTTTGTTTTTCAGATATTACAATGCCTGCTGCTGGTCGGCTTCTTCACTCCGTCACTTTCCTCCTGAACATAACCTGTGGTTGTATTAGAGTGAAGCCCATCTAATTCCCTTTGTGCCTTTTGCAACATGTGATTACCTGAGTTACTGCTACTTTCTGCTCTGCTTGAACTGGTATGATGATTATGCTCTGATATAACTCATTAACATGGTAATAATCAGAAATAGTGCTGATGATGGTTTTAATGAGCTTAATGCTGTGAAATGAGTCATACCTCAGGTAAAACGCTCTGTATTTAAAGTCCAACATTGCATTATGAAAGTAGCTTCATCAAATTAGCTCTAGTTGTTGGTTTTTCTTGATGTTAAAATGGTTTAGGTAAGAGACTCCAATAGAATTATGATTTTGAACTTACCACCCTTTTTAAAAAACAACTGGGGATCAAAACACTCAACATGCTGTCCAAAAAATGTTTGGCAAAATTATATTTTGTTTCGTCTTGTGTAATCTTTCTAAACACAGAAATTTATGAGAGCCTTTTATGAAGTTGTGACAACCCAAAGCAATTTATGGTTTTTCTATAAATGTTTTCTGTTTTCTCTACGGTCGCCGTGACTCGCTTGCAAAATGATTTTAAGTTTGTTTTTTCTTCTGTACGTACGTGTGGACATGAGTGTGAATCTCAAGTTTTTATGGAAATACAACCAGGCAATGCTATTGGCAGAGGGAATCGTGTTGGATCAAGTGCTCCTTGCATTAGTACTGAGACTCCAGTCAAGTCATTGCTCATCCCGAATGACTTCTAACAGACAAGTGTGCAGTTTATAGCCTGTTTTGTTTCCATAAAACCCCTAAAGAAAGTGTGAATCTGTTTACACCGTCTCAAAAACACTCCCCGAGTGCCAGGCTGACAATGTGCATGTCCTTTGTACTTGCCAGAAAAGACCTATCTTCCTCATTTCACAATCTGCTGCTGGCTGTGTGTCTCTGGGTGTTTGTGTGTATCTCTGTCCATATTTTCGCATTTGTATGTGTGCGGCATGTTGATGGCACACCTGCCACTTCAAAGCTCAAGCCAGATGTAGAAGAACAGGCACTGGCACCCCAGTAGGAGGTACCCACACAGTTCACTATTGTATTATTACATTTATGCATATTTATTCATGCAGAAACACAATGGCTGCAGCGTTTGTGCGATGCTGTAAAGCCCCGTGTCTTCACCAGTGATCCTCTTTTGATGGGCCAGTTTGCTGAGGCACCTTTCAACGACACTATAAATCCAAGATTAATAAAAATCTTAGATCCAGAGTTCAAACTGCATAAAACTCTCACTTTTTTCTTTTAAAATAGCTCATTGTATTCATTCCACCTTTAAACACGGTCTATTTTTTCATATAAGCCAAAATAGATGCATTATTCAGTCTTTCTCCAACTTAGAACAGCTCAGTTAATGCAGCTGCAGCTGTAAACGGAGGTATGGCTTGTTCTTTAATCACTGACTTTAAAATAAATGCTTGGTATGTGAACCTAGACTGAAAAAAAGAGAATGGCCCTCCAACTTAAGAAAAAAAATATTAATTTGCCACCTATTATCACTTTAAGTTTGTCAAACTTGTTTTATTTACATTTGCTTAACATGATAACATAAAAAAAACTTAATATATTTACTTGCATAGTCTTAATTTGATTACTTGTAACAAATTCACTCAATTCTGGTAAGTTGGATCACTTGTTTTCTTTTTTCACTGTATTAACGCTCATTATCAGTATTAGAACTTCCTGCTAAAACAATTCACCCTGAGAGTACCACTCCAGATGTAAAATACAGCAGTGGCAGCATCATGCTGTGGGGATTTCTTTAACAGGTACTGACCAGAGCTGATGGGGAAACTGGTGGAGCTAAACTCAGGGTAATCCTGGATTGTAATCTGCTTGAAAATAGTAGAAACTGGGATAAATAAAACTGTGAAAATGGCCATATCTCATGGTTCCGTTATACTGAATGCAAATATTTTTCAGACATTATGTACATCTTTTATATCTAAATGTGAATATGATTAAAATCTTGAGACTTCCTATGAAGGGTCTTGAATTTTGATGCAAACTGCTGTGCAAATGCTTTAGCATATTTATAGTGATCCGTTTTTGCTAGAGCAACACAGTTTCAATATTCCTTTCATGCATTAGAATGATGTCAGGATTTTGTCCATTCAAGTGAGGAAAATCAGACGGGGAGAAACCTAGAGGAAGTAGAATGACATGTAACACACACACATATGGAGACACACACTTTCCTTGTTTCAGTCATTCTTTGGCTGGCATTTCCTGGGGTTGCTGTCTCTGCAGGAGCTTTTCACACATCCTCCCTCTCAGCTTGTGAGCAACACCGATCTGATGGGCAGAGAAGGAGGAAAAGCGAGTGCAATCAGTCAGATAGTTGGTCAGAGGCAGCCAAGCAAAGAGTGGTAGTCAGGGAACGAGACAGACTGTGTGGGAGTTGAGCAGCCACCTGAATTTCTATTTTACCAAAACCAGACATTTTGATGCAAACATCCAGCAGAGATCAATTCGGCTGACATGAATGAAAGGTGAAAAAGGTATGCATCCTTTAATGCTCCTGACAGGAAGGACATTTTTGTTCTTCCTCAAACTCAGATATGATCTTTAACTTGTCAGTTTCCCCAAGTCAGAGTGAAAGTATGAAACTTTTACCTCTGCAGAGCAGTTGAACTTACAACCCTTTGGTGGCAATGATGCATGGGGAAAAGGCTTGTCCTTTGTATAAGTACATTGAGATAAACCACTGACTTTTATAACATGTGGGATGCATTAATAAGTGACAACTCCACAGTTTTTATATTCAATGACCTAAAGCATTAGTTGAAATGGATCAAGATAGATTGTTTCTTAAGTGCTTAGGTTGTTTTTAGAAGCAGTAGAAGTACAAAAACATGCAACATGAGAAATTTGTACAAGACATCCCCTTTATTTAACAAAAAATTCTATAAAAGACATAGAAGTCTGTCACTAAGATACCCAAAGGTTTAACACAATGTCAGCCTTCATAGCGAGATCCAGTACTTCCATATCCTGGAGGACTGGGAATGGAGCTGCTACTCCATGTCGGGATCTGGTCCAGACGGCTCCTGTTGAGGTGTTTGTCTCATCGGGAGGAGACCCACAGGAAGACCCAGCACATGCTGGAGAGACTGCATTTCTCCAACACAAAGAGCAATATTGGCCCAAGTGGCCAAGTCTTGGCCTCTCTGCTTAAAGCCCCCACATAGTTCATCATAAATCCTGAAATCAGCTCTCACTGACGTAGTCGCATGGCGAAATTATTTTGTTTGCAGAGATGCATCCGCCTGACAAACTAAACACCAGGCAAAATGTCAAACTTGTTTGACAAAGCTTTGTACAAAATGTTTTGTTTTTGGTGAGAGGTGTTTTATGGGGAATTTTTTCTTGGACAGCAAAGTAATATTTCACTTCAACTAGTCAGCTTCCACTGTCCGGTATTTTACTAGCAGGAGAAGGAATATTTTTTGAGGAATTTATGAATGGTGTGTGCAAATATTGACATCCTGAAATGACGACTGTATTTTGACTGAATGAAGTATGAGAGAGTTTTTAGGCTGCTGCCCTGTGACTTGATTCAATGGAATATAATGGATGGATAAGAAAATTGGCTACGAAATCTCACAGACCTGCATCTTTCTAAGATTTTAAGAAGCTGCAACAAGCTGAATTATTAATGACAACATCTAAAAATACAAAGCAAACATTTTTTAAACAGTCTCCAACAAAGACGTATTCAACAGGACCCCCCTCGCCCGAATATTTGATTAACATTAAAGAGTTGAAAAAAATGCAAAGTGATTTTCAAAGACGGTGCTGGGACTGTGGTGGTAGCAGAAAGATTATAAGATTACTTTGGAGAAAGTGAGAGCAGAAGATAATTGAAATGGCTTGCTGCCAAGCACATACCAACTCTATGGGATATAAAGCAGACTGATGAGGAACAAAGCAGGCAAGCAGATCACTGGTTTGTTGGGAGGATACACAGAGATTCAAGAGCTCTACTTAACAATTGGAGGAACTGCTTGACAAATTTAGAGTAGAAAAAACCCACAATGACTACATCTTAGAAACTCCAAAATAAAACAACTCACCTGCAGCACAGATGAGCGAACAGATTCAAAATAACTTATAATACTCAATGTAAAAGATTATTTTATTATGAACCTCAACATTATGGTCAGCACACAAATGCACAAAGACCCAATGAGGTAAACTGAGGTCTGACTGGGAGGTATTATGTATTTGCAGGCACATAGTGCCATTTCTTAGCTTAAACAAGTAATTATTGCAACTCCAGTCGTCATGAAAATGCTGTATATATCAAAAACAACTTTAAAGAAACTTGATTTGCGGTATTTGATTCCTTTAAATTGGCCTCTATCCCTTTAAGAACCTCTTAACCTTTCCAACACGCCCCCTTTAGCACGTCATCACAACAATGCTTCATTGATGCAGGAGTGTTGAGGTACGCATGACCAGCTCAAGCAGTCTACTGGATGTTTAGAAATGTGAGGGAGAGATGGGATGACATCATAACATGATATAAAACTCCAAAAGTTGATTTGACATAACACCATCCCTTCAAGATTTGTAGTTATAACATAAAATGTTAAGGCATTCCAGCAATATTAACATTTTTGCATGGCACTGGACAACATTCATCCAATGCAACAGCATGCCAACACACACACAGGCACATATGAACCAAACTACTGGAGGCATCTTGAGGTTTGCATGTGCCAGGCCTCTGGGGTGACTTAGTTGTGCTTTTAAGTGCTGAGATCAAAGAACTCTGCATGGGTGTACAAATAAGCTAAAGGCCTGGAGCAGTTGTAGCTGTCATGGGCTTGATAACCACTTGGTTAGGCAAGGCCATGTGCTGACTGAAAAACTTCCCCCTGACCTCTTTCTGCTTCGCTCACACACACACAAACACGCACACATAACAGAAAAACATGCAAATGCTGAGATAATTCAACAAACACACATCACACAAGCAAACAGCAGCTGAGCTGTCAAACACTACTGTTTTACAAACACATTTAAATACAAATATATGCACACACAGAAGCAAGAGAAGGTTAGGGCATTTTCCAAACAGCTTCACTATTATAGCAAAAGAATTAGTTTTCTTTTTTTTCCTCACCACATGTGGCGCTGACCTCCAGCAGGGAGGCAGGTAGCAGGTGACTGGCTGTGATACATCTTACAGTTGGTCAAGGAGGCAACATGAAGAGTGGGCAATGCATCATGGCAGCTGAAGTTTGAAACGCCACAAATGGCACTTCAATCACATTCTGTGATTGAGCCGCTCGCTCTCTCATACTGTGTGTCGTCATTCTGGCTCTGGATTTCTTTATCGCACCCTGAGATAGCACTGTTCAGGAAGTCAAATTGAAGCCATGCGCTTCCAGTGTCCAACAAAATGTAGGGTGGAATTATCTTTGGAGACCTGTGTAATATTTTGATTTTTATCAAAATTAAATTGCATGTGTACCTGCAAACAGCTTAGGGATCTTTATGATTCGTGACCAGCGGAGATGTGTCTGAATACAGTTGGTTGCTGGGAAACATGAGTCCAAAATGAGACCCCTGATGTTTTACTTTGACCACTGCTTTCATCCTGTTGTAAGTTTTTTTTTTTCATAACACAAACACAGATGTAGGGCTATTGTGTTTTTTTTTTTTTATGTACATGAAAAAATCACTATTTTGTGTGAAATATAAAAAAGAAAATATCTGCAAAATTTCTTTTCCAAAAATCACTGTATGTCAGGAGAACCAGTAAGAACAGAGATCAGTTTTTTTAAAAGACCTGAATATTTCACAGTTTGATTGGAGGTACATTACAATGCATCCCTTAAAATTAGAAGGAAATTCTTTCATGTAAGCTTCTAGGAAAATTCAGTTGGAAATGGTTTTGATCAATTTGCCCCTTTTGCTATTTCATGATGGTGTAATATTTATTTCTTTGCATTTAGTTTCTTAGTTTATTCTTGTGTTCAGACTTAACTTTGCTTAGATTATTTTCATGTCTTGTCCCTTTGCAGATACTTTGACTCTTTGTTCAGCTCTCTTAGTGTTAATGAGTCTCTCTCTCCCTCAATATACCTGCTTTCTTGCTTACGCAGCTGTTTCTCATTGCCTCTAATTAGTTTATTTGGTTCTTTTTTTTTTCATTTTCTATCCCTGCCTCAATATTTTAATTTCTGGTTCTTCATTGTTTCTTTCCTGGTTTCTCTGTCCATGCTCCTCGTTATGAAAGATCTGTAAGTTTTGTTTTTTATTGGTTGAGCTAGCTTTGTAATAGACATCAGAAAGATGAGATATGTCTTAGTTCTAAAATGGTTAGTCTGAAATTTCTCAAAAGCACTGGAAATTTTTTATTTTTACCTTTCTTTTAATGTGAAAATTTTTTTTTTTTTTTTTTTTTTTTTTTTTAACTGAATAAGGTAATCTGCCATAAAACCAATGCATCAACTCCAAATAATCCTTGGGTGGCTTAAAAAGCCTTACTCTGACGCCTGCATTAAGTTTTCTTATTGTCAGTGTGATCAGAAAATAATCCATGACACTAAAATACTTTGAAACCTTTGCTTACATCTGCAAAATGCCACCTGACATTCTACCCATGTCAGCTAAGTACAGAAATATACAGTTACATCAACTGATCAGCTGATAGCTCAGAATATGCAACCTTAGCTCAGGTGTTAGATGATAGCGCATGGATCTGGTGTGAATCCATGGACCAGAACTCGTGCATCAGTCTGTGCTCTTTAGTAGCATTGAGTTTGGTGCAAACGCCACACATCTCACTGTCCATTTGCTTCACTCTTCTGACTGCTTTTGCTACTAAAAGCTGCTTCCTGCAGGTCCCGCAGCAAAAGTCGACTCAGATTGGTTTCATAAACATAGACATAAGTGCCCTTTAGTGGCCTCTTGTGTGGGATGTGACAGAACAGGAGATTTGCAGCATGACTGTGCTGCTGACAAATTTGCCGAAATCATGTCAGTTCATGTGAGCATGCCACATCGTTCTAGAAAAATGGCAACAAGAACTCGTGACGCTCATGACACAGCATATTAAATCTTTTTAATTCAGTTTGCTATTATAGCACAAATGTCTATAGAGTGAACACATTCAGTTTATAAATGGAAATTAGTCCAATTATTAGGCTATTTCAAAACTGTTGTGCTATTAACTTTGCAGCAATCACTTTGTTCACATCCTGAGCATGCATGTGGCGACAGTGGACAGAAATCTTCAGTACAATCTGCTGTGACCAACATGGGGTTTGAAAAGCTGACACTCAATAAACAGAAAAACACTGGTCCAGGAATACTTTCTGGAGAACATTGAGAATTATTGGCAGCAGTGATATTTTTTTCCATACTCGTTGATGCAAACACAGATGTATCTCAGTAAATTAGAAAAGTCATTAAAATGTTTGTGTATTTCAGTAATCAATACAAAAAGTTAAACTAATAAATAGATTCATTACAGACACAGAGAGGTAAATGTCCATTCTTTACTTCAGTGGTCATGGAAATCTGCATAAGATGGGTAGAATCAAGCAAAGAAAACATTAAATATTAGGAGATTCCAGAAATTCCAGAAGATTGCAGAAACTCCTAAAATTGTGATGAGAACTGTCCAATGCATCTTTAAAAACTGGAACGGTAGTGGGAACCATTATGTGGTTGGAAAAAAAAGCCCCTTGAATAACCATGATCAAAATTGATGCACCACCGGATGGAAAAACATTGTGTGACTTTGCAGAAACAAACAAACTGACACAATGCCACAGCAAATAAAGTTAAAGATGATTAAAAATATATTAGAGTGTATGATCTATTTTTTAAGTGCCTTTTTTGACCAGGTGGTCTATAAAATGTTTCTCACTCAATAGTTACATTTAAAGAAATACAAAACTCACTTTCACTCTAAGCAGAATTGGCTTTTGGATCACTGTGGTGATAAATGCAGCTGAGATCTGCATTACAAGAGCTTATTCTTTGACCGGTTCCAGTGAAATGTTTTAGGATGGAAACAAAGTCCAGATTTTTAAACACAGAATGAGTCAGAAACAGCTTCCAGAGGGAAAATGTAAACTAATTAGGAGTAAACACATCCCTGTTCTTCGTTCTTTCTTTTCTAATGTCATCACTTCTTAAAGCAGAATGTAATTATTAAGATTAAAAACACATATGAAAGAAAAGCAGAGACAGCGACTGGAAGTCATCTGAAATGCAAGAGGAAAGGCAAATTGTATATTAATGAAAGCATACAAGATAAAGATGAAGAAAATGATTCAGCACAGATAAAAGCTTAAAGAGCTTCTATGATTTTGCTCTAATTACCCATGAAATTTCTTTGAGATGGACAAAGAAATGATAATGTCACATCAGGACCAAAATAGTGTTTTTTATTGTAAATGTGCTGTTAAAAATGCTTTTCTAATCTTTTCTTTCCTGCATAAATATCAAGAGGTTTTCCTTAAAACAGAAGCAATCTAACAGTGTATTCAGTCAATGTCAGCTAAAATCAATAAAAACACTGATTTAACTTACCAGAAAGGTTTTGGTGTCTGTATATTTTCATTCTTTGGAGCCAGACTTTCTTTTTTTTTTATCAAAACATTCTTTTTCATGATAGTCTAACTACTTCCTGTCATCTTCTTCCTCTTGGTTTGTGCCAGTGGCAACATCCGGTTATTGATCATGTGACTCATGTGATATAACCAATTTTGATGTCACCAAAAAAAAAAAAAAAAAACCCACCTCGTCCTAGTGCCGAAACCTTTTTATCAAAATGCAAGAGCTTTTTTTCGAAATTGGTGTGTTTCAATTGAGCAAAGTTATTTTCAAATTGTAAAACAATTATTTGGTCAATGGAAACGCAGTTTTTGCTAACAAGTAGAATTCAGAAATAGTCAAAACCATCCATGAACAAAAAAACTAAACACTGTTTTTCCATGTATTTAAAGATTGCTGATCCATTATCATCATGTTGGAAAGATCTGTGACAGTTGTTTTGTTTTTTTAGCTCCATTTCCTTGGTTGACTCTTTTTTTTAAACTGTGAATAAATCCATGTGTTAACATAACACTTCAGTGCAGCTTCCTTTAGCAGTATGTTTGACTCCATCAGAATGGAAGTCACCCCCTCATCACTTCTGTTCTATTTTCTTCTTGTTGTCTCTCCTCCCACCCCGGGCGCGTCGCAGTACAAAGTGAACGACGGCGGCCCCCTCATATCTGCGCCTGGGCATCGCTGCAGCGTGGCATCTCAGCTCAGCGAGCAGAGGGGGGGAGATTATGCTGTGCTCACATCAAAGGAGGTTTGTCTAACTTGGGTCTGGCGTTGTGCTGGTAGAGCAGGCCCTCGGTGCAGCCTCTCCGTTCTTATCTCTCCCCCACAGATTCTCCCCGCTTTCTGCTGCAGCACAGCTGGCTCCCGGTAACACTGACGCATGAATTTGTGGTTCTGTACAGCCAGGCGCGCACACAAACACCAGTTCCCGTTCCCCTTGTATGAAAACACACAAAGACACACAACACTGAGGCAGCTCTTTTCTTCTTCTTCTTCTTCTTCTTCTTCTGGTATTAGTAGAATTTGTTCTGCTGAGCCAGTATCTCTGCCTCCCTTCTCCAGCCTCTGCTGAGAGGTGAACCTGGTTCAGTGAATATGTGAAATGGATTAAGGAAAACGGATTATCACGGGACAGATGCGTGGAAAGAGAACTCTCTACATGTGAATATGATGTTCAGTGTGTATTCTGTGCATTAAAAGCCTAATTCATTGGGGTCAAGTAAACAACAGTTACCTCTAGCTCAATCCAATTTATTTTATTTTTAGTAACTAATTGTATTATTTGAAGTAGGAGAGATGATTCTCTAGAATTTATTCATCTCACAGCAGCATTTTCCTCCCTTACCAACATTATCGTGTTCACACTCTGCACAGAACACAGCCACTGTGAAAACACACCCTCACAATATAGGGCAAATTAAAAGGTCAGTTTAGACTGTGAAAACCCACACATCACCTCACTGATCCCAAGCAAGACTTAAATGAGAAACCTTGTTTGCTTTGAGAAAATACTGCTGTTTTTGTTCCTGTTGCTTATTGTTAAATCATGCAAATATAATAGCAAAAGAGTAAAAGCAGCAAAATCCAGAGTTTCAAGTAAAGATGGCATTCAGTAAACAGTAATTGTTTTTGATATTTCCATCTTGACTATTAGAATTTCAGTGAAAATATATAAAAGACTTTTGAATGTGCTATAAATAATAGAGAAATGTGGTTGGCATGTGGAGTGTACAGTAAGTGTTTATATAGATGTTTATTTATTTCAAAAGAAAGTTAAAAGATGTAATGGTACAGATAAAACCACATCAGATGTTTTAACTGAAAAAAACATTCAGGGTTTTTCTTTGGGGTGGGATAGCCTCTTTCCCATCGCCCTAATTTTTTTATCTCCCTCTGCAGATTCTCTCTCATATTTAACTCAGGACTCATCCTGGACCTCTGCAAAATGCTGCTGCTACTTCCAGTCCAAAGAAACATGTTGGTCAAATTAAAAACAGTGGATTTCCACTTAATTGCACTTCAGTATTTTTCTATGAAACGTAACTCCAACTTATTTGCTAATTCACTTATTCACAGTTTTATTTTTAATTCAATAGAAAACACAGATTAGGAGGCTGAAATACCAAGACTCAATGCTGCTTAAGATGCATATGGCAGGGGTTTTAAAAGCAGCCAATCCAGGAGAGCCATTCATTTTCTTTAGTGCTGATTGGCTGTACCGCTAAGCAGAGCAGAGGCAAGGAAGACTGTAGATGTTAGCTTCTGTGGTAATGTTGAAACAGTTTCCACTGTGCGTATTAATGCATGTTAAGGTATACGTTGTGATTGAATTATTAAATGTGCTATACATTGAATTATAAAATTAGGCAGCAGTAATAATGACCCAAAAGATGTTTTACTTTGTAAGGAAAAAATGTAAAAAAGTGAGACAAAGACAGCTTAATACTAATATGTAAGAATACAATTTAACTTGAATTTACTATTTATTTTAGACTGCAGCTGAAAAGAAGGACTTCACATCTGGATCTTTCTTCCCTGTGTTGCTCTGTCCATAAATTCCTACCTGCTGCACAAATCTGTCTTTATTCTCCATTCTGCTCCATAGACTCCCTCTCCTCCTCAGTGTTTTTGTTGTTTTTGACTTTTTGTAAAAGGTGGTTTTCTTCCATTCAGGACTTGATGTCTGTCTCCAAATAATCATCCTCACACAGTTCACCTTATTCCTTATTGTCATCATATACTAATGTTGCTTTGATTCTCTTCATATTAGCCCTTCAAACCCAGATCACCCAGCACTTCACAGTATTATAAATGCAACCTCTGTCGATCTACTGACTCGTTAAAAACACAACACACGCTTAAGATGTCGGTGCTGCTGCAAAAGGTTCTTGTTTTGTAGAGATTGCACACACAGCAAAATTTCTGACACCCATGTGAAGATGTGCATTTTGCAACAATGCACTACTGAACAGTCAGGAAACCATTCTTTTTATCAAAGCTTAAAGTTTATGCAGTCAAACAGAAAGTTACATGTGAATGGGTTAAGCACCCTTCTCATAGCTAATAGATTTTCAGTCAAATTGCTTCACTTTCTCTCATCTCGTCTCAAAACTGTGATGAATTAAACGCGTGTGTGGGAGAGGATGACGAAGAGAGAGACTGTGTTTGTGTTTGCCAGTCTGCTCTGAGTCTGAGCTGCTGTTACAGACATTATCCGATCTGTCAAAAATGGTGGAAATAAAATCTGACTGGTTCCAAAGTGTGAACCCCACCCACAGCAGACAGCCAAGCCTGCTTTCCATTTTATGTTGATTTTCTGAAAAACAACATGTCTGATGATAAAACAGAATTTACATTCTGAATTACTTCAAAATCAATTTATATTAATAGATTTTATTTTTTTAAATAAATACTTGCTTAGAACAATGAATACAATAAATGTTTATCATAGAGCGGCAAGTTCAATTTAAATATTTTTTGTATTTATTTCTGTTTTAAGATACTTAAGTTAATTCAGAGTGACAAGATATAAGCAGGACTCAAATAGGGATTCATTTAGTCTCAAGATGTTGGTCAATGTTTAACTCAGTTCTGCAGGTTGGAACTACAGAACTCAGAACATCATAGCAAGTGCACAGTGACTCCTACTGGTGCACTGATAACATTGCAACCTCTAAAACTGGAGCACAGTCAAATCGTCTTGGTTCCTGGACAAACTACCAGGCTGAGTGAATAATTTCTATTGTCTGTAGCCAAAATATCAACCTAGCCTTATCAATGAAATGACTTTCATTTGAAGATAAAGTCCTAATTCCTAATCTTCCAAGTAAGTTATGAATGTGATTAAAACAAAAAGAGGAGATTCTTTATTCTTTATTTTGTTCAAAAAATTTGATGTGTTCAAAAAAATAAACAAACTTGCCTGCTAAGGATTACAGGAAGAAATGTCTCTTAATTCAAATCTGTCTACTTACTGTTAAAGTACTAGATGATCACTAAAGTAATAAACAAGCAAATGTAATTAACTGAGCAAGCTTATTACCATAATTCTAAGCAGGACAATTAATTTATAAGATATGCAATTTTACTGACAGACAAATTGTGTTTAGTTCTAATCGCTAATCAAAAACCAAGCTGATTAAAAAGTATCTGTTTATTTCTCAGGTGTAAAAGGGAATATTGCTTTTGATATTCAGGTTTGGAGTTTTGTGACTTAATTTTAATTTTGATTCTATTTGTTTTAGTCTTAGAAGGGAGAGAAAGATGGGAATGAGAGACTGGCAGGCTGCCAGGGAATTAACCCACATAGAAAATGATGAAAACACAAAATTTCAAGGGTTTGCTCAAACTGCATTATTTTAAGAGACAGATAATGGGATTTATTTAGCTGATAAATGAAAACATGAATACATAAAATACTTTACTCATCTAGATCTCCAAAGATGGTCAGATCCTGCAGTTCACCAGGATCTGAAGCACACAATTCATAAATTTCCTCAATTTTTCCTCACTTTTTACATGTTTTATATAATAAATAAATGCGATAAAGTAAACCTTGGTAAATATTAAAATAATGATTTGAAATGGAAAACAGCATCCAAACTAAAATTCTAGCTTTTTAGATGAATTATTTGGTGTTAGACAGATTTTTGTAAAGATGATTGATTTTAGTAGCCACTTTGAGACTTGTTGCCAGATCTGCATATTCAAGAAGCCTGTCTGACAACAGGAAGAAAATCAGAAAATCAAAAAGTAACACAGAAATTCAAGAAAGGAATTCAAGATTATATTCGAGATCAGACAAGAAACAACTTCACTCACATCCTTCAGTCTGAAAAGAGTTACAACACCAGCTTTAAAGATTTGGGTTGTTGTGAATCAGAGCGAGAGTTATTATCCACAGATGGAGAAAAATAAACAGTGGTGAAATTTCCCAGGTAGGGCGGGTCTACTGAAAGCAATCCAAATATGCATCAACTACTAATCCAGGACGTTACAAAACAACTGCAGCCTTACCTTTTCACAGCAAGAGAGAGTAAAGAAGCCCAAAAAACCTTTTGATGATCATAATGACTTTTGGAGAAATATTCAGTACATCCCTACAGTACTGTGGTGGTCTGAGGCTGCAGTGCTGCTTGGGCAACTCACTGTAATTGATGGAAAACCCTGAAATACATTTTCTTGTCATCAATTAATTTCCTTTAGCTCAAATAAAACTTAAACGGTTTTGTTTTGGTCAAAATAAAGTCAGCACTCTAATGTAATTAAAATGCTGTGGTATGATCTTAGAGAGGAAATTTATAGTGGAAACCCTCTGATGTGGCTAAATTACCATAATCTTTTCATAAAGAGCAGAGATGCAAAAAACAGACTCATTGCAGTTATCACAAATTCTTGTTATAAGTTGTTTCCACCAGGGCTAGAACAACAGCAACAGACTTTAAGGGACAATCACTTCTTTGCATGGAGGCACAATAGTCTGGAAAGTAAAACAACAAGTTTTGTATAATATCAAAACTTGATGATCTGAGTTTAGTGAAACAAAATAAGGGATCAAAAGCATTTTCACAGCCCTTTAAATGCAAATTGAGCTATCAGTGACAGTTTTGACCTTTGCTCCATCCTTGCACCAGGGATTAAAAGTACCACTTAGATATTCATTCACATATATCAGCCCCTCAGTTCTCAAACAAACATTGTCCTTGGCTTCCTTTCAGTGTTCTGTTTTTGATTCCAAAAGTCACTTTCTGGCTGGAAAGCAAACACAGAAGAACAAACTTCAGTTCAGAACCGTCAGCTTTCCGTTCGTACGTCTGTGGCCATGGACATCTGCACATTTTTGCAGCTAATATCGCTCATGTCTCTTCACACTTTCCATGTGAACGGGGAGGGTTTTCTGCTGATGCCCATCGAGCTCGCTCCAGTTCCCTGTAACGACAAAGCTGTGGAGAAGCTTTCTCGCCTGGCTGTCACTTACATCAACGAGGATCGCACCGAAGGCTACAAGTTTGCCCTCAACCGCATCGCTGATGTCTACCTGCACGCTCAGGTCAGGTCAGCAAAAACATCAATAACTAGTGGGAAGTTCTTCAGCTACACACAAAAAGTAGTCTGGTATAAATATGTCCATTAGGCTTTTGCAGCGGTTTTGCTGCTTTGGGCCTAATAAAAGAAACAATAATGGGAAATCCGTAGTTAAAACAACAGAAAATATTTGCTGTTTATGCTTTGCTGTAATCGGTTTCCTCTGACGAATCTCACTTTTAATATTTGTGCAAATAAAATCCCTTTGAAGCCTATTAAAAAATGGTCAGTAGGACTGGAGTAACTATTAATAAAGTCCAGGTCATTTCAGTACACACCTGCCTCTGCAAAGCAGTTTTATTAACTTTACGCTCTGCTGCTGAAGTCTAAGACCTAACTGTGACATCGATCAGGCTTTAACAGATACTATTTAACCTTCTAACCTAAAAGTAATCATTTATTTTCAGGGCTATGGCTAAAATCAATATCATACGATGTACAGCACATATGAGAGTTTCCATCTCTGTGAACTATACGCTCAACGTTTCCCAGATGTTACAGTGGTCAGAAAAAGACAGTGGCTCATGTAACCTGCGTCTTGTGTTTGCATTGTGAATAACAGGGACCAGGAGGTAATGTGTATTACCTGGACCTGGATGTCCTGGAGACCAAATGTCACATCGGCAGTCCAAAACCGTGGAAGCGTTGTGACGTCAGACCCTTCATGGAAACAGTAGGACACACAAACATTCAAATACAAATGTTTGCATTTGTGATATACATCTCATGTTTTTGGACTTCTTTTCCTGCTTGAAATATTTTGTTTCTGCTTGTCCTGCTAAGCAGTTTGACTCTGGTCTAGCTTGACTTTACTCAAGCTAGAAGTTCATGTTTGGGAGGCTTGGTGCTCCCTTTGCGTTCCTTTTATTTTGAACTACTTTAGACTTGTTTCTGCATTTTGTCATTTAATTTGCACTTAGCATCCTTTAGTTTATTTTAGTCCATCTTTTTTTCTAATAAATCCTTTTTAAATTTCACTTGTTTCTCTGGGCACTTTATGTTATTTCCCCTGCTCCCTTAGACCTGGGGGTCATAACAAGCAAGGGTGACAAGGGAACTTTAAACTTAACTGGCTTGAGTCATGAAGACATTTGTTCTGCTTTGAGGCCACTCTAGGTTAATTTTTGGAGATACTTTTTATATTAAACATTCAAAGCATTTATGACTAAGTGACTAAACCAGAGAGTTTGTCTTTCTGATTTCTTTCAGCAAATCTCAGGTAACTGCAACACCACCATTCTGCACACACCAGAGGGTTACTCCTACCTCTACAGCTATGACTGCGCTCTTGTGCCAGGTAAAACTTTTTATTATTAAACACAATGAGCATAATACAGTAACATACCAACATATTTAAAAAAAATAAATACATAGCTTTGTTATGCAAAGAATGGCTGCTCTTTGCACCATATAAACTGTGTTGCTAAAGCTTCAGCTAGTGCTAATATAAAAAAACTGTAATACTCACTACAAACCCAATAAAAATTGGAACTACAGTTAAAATAGTGGTGTAAATATTGCTTTTTTTTATTTTCCTCAAATATTTATTCTGACACTTAAAGATATAACCATTAAGAAAAATATCAACTTGCAGACAAAAGAAGATTGCCCCAAATGTTTGTCTTTCTATATCAGTTGTGGTCAAAACATAATCCACTAATTTAATCAATTTCAATCATTGTCCTTATTTACATTTTTTTATTTTAATTTCACAATTTTTTTTCTGTTAGCTTGTGTTTTAACCCATATCTTTATAGATCAATAAACCCTGTTGTTAGATCTACTAGATGTGCACAGGATCACTCAGGCAAGCTCTTGTCGCTGCAGATCCGCCAGAGAAGCTACAGCAGACTTGCCCAACTTGTCCCGTCCTGCTCTCCGTAGACAGCCCTGTGGCCATGGACACCGCAGGGATCACTCTGGAGGCCTATAAGAGGAAGTCCACTCTGGGCGCTGGGCTTGGCGTGAAACGGGTCACCCGAGCTGCGGTTCAGGTACCGCAGTGGTTAATGCTGGCAGGAAACGAGTCTCTGCTCCTGAATTCATTGCTCAACAATGTATTGAGTGTTAGTTTTATGGGGAAACTACACTGAAGATTAATCTTTGGGTGTGTTTGGGCAGACATTATAGGGCAGGTTTTAGCTTCTTTGGGCCAGTTGAAAACCATTACCACTCAGCAATAACTATAACTATGGAAGCACAAGGCTTCAAAGGATCAATGAAGATTTTTTTATGCCTTTATGGCTTGTCCAGCTTATGTTTGGGGAGCAAATACAGAACAGAATAGTTTATTTGAAAACTAAATCTTTGTATATTTCCTCTCGTGGTAAATGGCAGCTCAGCTGTGGGATGAAAACTAAAGGGTTATGGCCAATGATGGTCATTACAGGACATTTCACATAAACATACAACGGCTCTACGGCTGCCAGTACTTGTGAATGTATTTGTGCAGTTTGTCACATCATTTTATTACACAGAATGTGCCAAAAAAAGCCGTGTTTGTGGAGTACACAGTCCAGCAGTGTCCAGAGGGATTTACGGAGAGAGGGACCTGCCAGAGACTGACTCTCAAATCAGACACACAGGTACTTCACAGGCATTAACCCGGTCAAATGTCAAGGGGCCGCTCCATTAGTAACATCTGTGACTAATGTATATTATTTTTATGTTTATTTGCTGTTGCACTCTTTTTTTTTTTTTTTTACATTCCTCAGAGATGATCCTGCTGGAAAATATTAAATATATTACAGTAAGATAGTTATTCAACTTGGAAATCTACTATTGTGTATGTCTGAGTGCACAAACAAAAGTCAAATAAATTAGTATGCAAACTTGCACTATGAATGTGGAAAAGTCTAACCTTTAATTTGGGTACATGTAGTAATAACTCCCACATTTTGAAATAACTTTCAGACAAAAATGACTATCACATTTAGAGACACACTTAAACTGAAAATTATTATCAAATAAAACCAATCGAATAATTTTTACTTGATAGTTTAGATTTTTTTTATATATATATAAAAGATTAGTTATGCAATGCTTCCTAGTATATAGCTGACGTGACTCAAAGGCCAATTTATTCCCACCAATCTCCAAAAATGGAAAGACAAGAAAACATGCTTTTTAACTAATGCAGATACAATAAAATATATATTTTTTTGTTTCTGCATTAGTTAGATCCTTTTTAGAGAACTGTCAGTTTTCTCAGTGTGAAATTGTTAGGTGAGCAAACAAATGTACAAGGTGCTGTTATTCCTAGCAAAAACGTCTACAACTTCAGTCTAAAATTAAAAATAATAATAAATAAGAGAACTAACACACAACAGAGAATGAATTCGCTGTGTTCTATGAATAGATTAAACAAAGTTGTTCCAGAGAGTAAATAATGCCGTCAACCCTCCTAACATTTTGAAAGTAATTAATGTTGCCAAAGCTTCAGTTTGCATCTTATTTGTTGTCACCTGAGCAGTTCTTGGACGTGTTCTTTTTTAACGTGATAAGTTATTCTCTATTTTTAAGCTTTGCTCGTTAAAAGGCTTCAGTGTAGGATTTTCTTTCTTACTTCAAAACTTTGACAGGATTTAGAATAATTCTGACACTCCATCTAAATATTTGAACAGCTACTAAAAACATAAATTGTCTTTTTCCCCTTCCCTCAGACGGCAGGTTTCTGTACAGGATCCATGTACGGAGATGTGAGCAAACACCCGGATGTCCAGGTGTCCTGTGAGATGTATAAGATACAGGTACAGTAACAAAAATGTTAATGTTCTATTGTTTTGTTGTATTTTACACCACATTATAAAGTCATTTCCATTGGAAACAACACAAAACAGTAATCAGCATGATTAAAATAAAGAGAAAGCATATATAGAAAAGTCTGTCAACATTTTTCAACGAAACTTGTTCATTTGCAATTAAACAAATTTGTATTGAATAGCTTTTTTACAAACAAAATGGCAATAGAAATATTAAAAGAACCATGTGACATGAAATTACGTAGAAATTTAACGCATTAAAACTTCAACAGTGCGCAACATTCAGATTACAAAGGACCAAAATGTCCACAAGGATGTATGAATAAATCGTTCAATAATTATTAATTGTAGTGCCGATTGTTTGCCAAACCATCCATCCATCCATTTTCTTTACACCCTTGTCCCTAGCGGGGTCAGGAGGTGCTGGTCTATCTCCAGCTACGTTCCGGGTGAGAGGCGGGGTCACCCTGGACAGGTCACCAGTCTGTCGCAGGGCAACATAGAGACAAACAAGACAAACAACCATGCACACACACACACACTCACACCTAGGGAGAATTTAGAGTCCAATTAACCTAACAGTCATGTTTTTGGACTGTGGGAGAAAGCCGGAGTACCCGGAGAGAACCCACACTTGCACAGGGAGAACATGCAAACTCCGTGCATGTTCTCCGGGCTGGGAATCAAACCCAGGACCTTCTTGCTGCAAGGCAACAGTGCTACCAACTGCGCCACTGTGCAGCCCTTTGCAAAACCAAACATCCAATAAAAGTTCCATCACCCACTATGAGGCACTGGGGTCAAAAGAAGCTTAATGTCCAAACTTGTTGACTGTCTTGGTTGCTTTTATTTTCCTTTTCAGCAAGCAATTACAACGTTCAAACTTTCCTTTGTCCTCCTGTCTACCTCTCATGCGCTGGCAAAAACTACAGGCCCCAAACCCAAATACCTGCTGGTCCTTTACCAGGCCCCTACATTTATAGAAAGTGGACTGACCCACATTACTTCCTGTCTTGCTTAGAAAGAAAACAAAACTTATAAATGTGAAAGACTTACATGACAATTGTTGAAAGGTCATGTAAGCCTGATTCAAATGATTTATTTAGCAGATTTTTTTTCTTGCTCTAGAGCTCTGTTTTTAGCAGTAGTTTGTGTGACTGTTTAGTGAACATAATGTTGCATGGCGCCCTGCATGTCTGAACAAGCTGGTGATATGACAATTCAGTGGAATGTTATCTGTTTCTCTGCAGAACGTGGACATGGTCCAACCGGTAAAACCTCAGGTTCACGACCTCCCCACAGACACCATGTTCCCAACCTTTCCACCTCTGCCTGATGACCCTTTGATTGACCTGCAGCCCATTCCCTCTGACCCTCCGACTCGCGATGTCGCTCAGCCAGCTCTGATTGACCCCACAGTTATGCCCTCTCTTCCTACAGATCCCCCAGTTGTGGTTAACCCCTCAGTCCTTCTCTCTTCTTCCAGTGAGTCTTCTGAGAGAATAGTAAGCCAACAACAGCACACAGGGACTCTGGATTCATCCTCTGAGGAAATTGGAGTCCCAGTGGCCCGGCGTCCACCGTTTAACTTCCACTACCCGAGGCGTAAGCGTGACAAGCGGCAGAGTTTGACGGAGACCTCTCCCTCACACAGTCCGGTGTTCCTGTCTGATTTCCCCAGCGGGTCGTCTCCTTTTCGATCCTGTCCTGGTCCGGCTCGATATGCCACAGTGTAACCAGTCGTTCGCTGCTCAGAAATCCATTTACTCATGTATGATTTACCCACTGAGAGTCTGAACCGATAAACTGCTCCAATCCCCGTCACTGGAGGCTTGTAATAATTTGTGCTAATGAGAGGAAAGCATTTTTTTCTCTGTGGCCTTGAAGCGACCTCTCTTCTGTACTGTTGCTCCCAAAGCAGCTCAAACATGAATTTAAAAATGGCTACTCACATTTTAAGAAATTGTAAGAAATCTCCAGTAAACTACTTGAAGATAATACAGAAGTTTGGATTTATTCTCTCTTTGTTTGTTGTTTTTCATCTAAAGCTATTGTTTTAGACCTGAATATTTCAACTGGTCAAATATTTAGCTTGATTTAGGCAAAACTATGCTAATATTTACCTTATTTTTAAAAAGTAAGTATCCCACTTTGAAAATATTTATGTTAAGTAATGTAACTGATGTTAGTATAAGAATATTTGTTGGATTTGATGTCACTTATTCTTTCCCTGTGATATAATTACAACATATGCCTATATATCCAAGATGTATGGGAAAGATAAGGGAACATGTTCTACAGGTGACCGTGACAACCTTCACAAGTCAAATTGGCGTTTTGTGCAGCAATAACATTGAATAATAAAAAATAAAAAAAAACATTTTTAGTAGCTCAAAAAGCCTTGTATGAAAATTGCAATAAGAGAAGATGGCAATCAGCAAAAGGACTAAACCCATCCATAACCAAAGTTGGATAACTTAAAATTAACATAGCAGTGCATTATTGTCTCAAAAATTAAATAAAAATACGTAACAAGATAAAGTACAACATCTATAGCATGCTTGTTTCAGAAATAGGGGTAGGAAACGACGACATGGCAACGCCTGGGTATTTAGGAGGGCAGGGAATTTGCAAACTTGCAAACAGACTAGAAATAATGTGAGCAATAGTAACTTTGAACAGCAGAGGGCGGAAGTGAGCGTTAAAATGTATCTACTAACAGAGCGTGTGCTTTCCAGCTAATCACTTCTGCGTCGTTGCAATGAAGGACGTCTTAGTGGAAATGAACTCATCTCACTCCTCCCCGTCAACGTCACTTTGAAATCATAAACGTGTGGTCGCTGGATGAGCAATTACAGAACTTCCCACAGCTCTTGAAGGCAGCAGCCACCGTATCCTAATTAAAGTCAGATTGAAACGGCGAGGAGGGGCTTCTACTTCTGCTTCTGCTTCCCTAGACCCTGTAGCAGTCTCCCTCCCAGATGGACGAGTGAGTAGTTGGACCACTGTCAACAACTTTAGAAAATCAAAAATAACTTATTCATAACGTTTGTGACTCGCGTTATCTGTTTTTTAAGCTGGAGACATTCCTGTGGGATCTTCGCGGACCTCCCTTTTAAGTAGGTGAAACTTTTTCAGTGTCTCGTGCCTCGTTTATCGTTGTTTGTTTTGTTCCCTGTGAAAAGTTTGGCTGTTCTTAAGACATTTCTCTTCACGTCTCAGGGAGCAGCTACATGTCGCGGCATGTATGTAAAAGAAAGGGGGAAAAAAAAAACTCCGACTAATTCGGAGATTTCTAGGACATTATTCCCCAAACAGTCACCACCACAAAGTCGGTGATTCATAATTCTGAACAGGGAAACAGCTTTACAAGTTTTTCCTCACTCTCGTTACGGAAACCTCTTAAACATCGCAATGCCATTAACTAAATAAGGTTTAGTTATTTTGATTTAATTACAGAGCTGTTTGCTGTTACAGTTTCGACGCAAAAATGTCCACTCGGGTTTTCTTCTCTTTTATTCCCATCCTCTCCAAAGTAGGACTGGTTTTAAAGTCTCTAATGATGGTTTCTCATCAGTGTTTTTCTAGAAGTCAAACTGGTTAGCACCCTAAACGGCACCATTTAATTGAAGAGGGTCATGTTGGGCGTATTCACACTGAAATAGTTATGGTGTGGAGAATGCCACCTTAGGCCTTTTATTAAGTATCAAAACTATGTCACTAAATGAAGTTTGGATGCCTAACAGAGGACTTCACTTGGACAGGTCTTTGCATTTTGCTCTTTTTAGTTCTTGGATAATTAAAGGGGTGTTAAAATAGAGTTCCAATAACAGCAACTTGACAGTTTTCGAAGAAGTACAATAATGCTATTTGATGAAACTGTCAATTGTTTGGTATTTCCATTAATTTCAATGTATTTTATTGGGCTAGGCCAACACAGAGCAGCCCATATTTGTCAAGTGGAAGGAAAACAATGGTTTTCAATTAGGTATTTATTTTCATAGACAAATTTGTCAAGTTTTCTACTGCAATTGCACATGCAAGTGTTTTAGGCTGAGTTTCTGCCAATGTTCTGCCTCTAGAGCATGATATTTTTGCAACATGAGGCAGGAGTTAATTTTTAAACCAGATGATGACAACATACAGCCAGAACAACCAATGAACTGTTTAAATCAAGGAATATTCATGTTTTAGAATAGCCTAGTTTTAATCCAGACTTCAATGAAATTCAGAATATTTATATCCGCAGATGCTTTCCATCGAATCCAGTTGAGCTTAAATTTGTGCTTCAAATATTTTGCAGCCTTTTTGTTTTGTGTTTTCCATCTACTTAGCTCCATCTACATCAGGTTTGACATACAGTATATCCCTGTTCAAGCTGCAGAAAAGCATCGCTGCCTTGTGATGCTGCCACCACCATGTTTCACCATGGATAGCTTATGTGTGTGCAGAGAGTGATTGTTGATTACCCCAACATAACGTTGCATAAAATATATTGTCGGTTATGGTTGTAGCATGACATAAATGTGAAAAAGTTGTAGGGACATTTTGACTTGTATTTAAAGTATAAGGAAGAAGCTACAAGAGATATGAAGCTGGGTAGCAGTTTGTTGTTGGATGCTTACCTTTCTGGGGGCCAGTTGTATCCTGAATGAACATTTCTCAGGGTAGATTTAAATTGCCATCTTATCCTTATTTCTTCTTTTGAACCATGTTTATTGAAAATAGGTCATCCTATTGCTTAAACTTGACTTCATCATTAGTCATTTGAATGACTCCAGCAGAAACTTTAAACCCCCGCAGAGTGATGCTAACAAACAAGGAAAAGCATGCAGTCAGCTTTTTGAGTGAAAAGACTGCAGCTGGTAAGTGAGGTCAGAGGAAAAGCAGAGTCATTGAACAGGGAGGCGTAGCAATGCAAACACCATATCTCAGTGCAGTGGTATGTGCTCTGTTTTGATATGGCCTGTGGAATTTTGCAGGCATTGCAATAATCCTTCCTCTGACGTTTTAACGGTATCAAGAGGAGTAGCAGGTTGCATGATTTTCTTGTAACATCAGTCCTTAGTCGTGCAGGTGAGCATTATTTTAATTCGCAGCGAACAGAAGCAAAACTTGAATCCGGCAAAAAAAAATAAAAATCTTGTTTAATTTAAGTACATGTACTGATTTAAGTTCATTTTCCGTATTTACCTTGAGCTTTTGGATTGATTTCGGGTTAATTATTCTCAGTAATGCGAGCTTTTCAACCACAGACATTTGACTTAAGTGTCAGTCAGTGTGCGTGGGCGTGCGTGTGTGCGTGTGTGTGTTTTTGTTTCTTCCTCTTTCTCACAAGCTCTGGTTTCAAGATCTATATGACAGAGATAGTGTGACGGTAGAATCCACAGATAGCAGTGTTCAGTGTTTCCTGGTGGATGTCTCGGATGGGGTGTGTGCTGATTCGGGTTGCTTAAAAAAGGCTTGTATTCCTTCAGTATTAGTGGTTGACAGGAATTCAAACAATTCCTGTAAAAAAGCGTTTACTTTGGTTCCCATCAGGACTGCTGGCTGGTCATGTATTGCTTCATTTCTCTGCAACATGTAAAGGATAGGGAATTTTTACATCATCTCCGTCAGAGGTAGAATTTATGTTTTTTCGTCTAAATAATGTAATCACCCTCTGTGCTTTCTGATCATGGGAAAACATGTAATTTTCTTCATAAATAGACCTGCATTATCTGTAAGATGATGTAGCAAAGGTTGAGTACTTAATTCAAGGAAAACGTAGTTTGAAATAATTTCTTGTATGTTAAAAGAAATTAAATATGTGCAGAATTTGTTAAATTTATTATTTTTTTCATTAATCAAAAGTCTAATAAAGTATAATTTACAGGTTAACTGAGGTAAAATATAACATGAATATGTTTAATCTTATATTAGTGCAGAGTGTTGGGGATGTTATAATATGTTCCTATAATATATAGATTCTAATGAACTTTGTTCTATTCACATCTTTGAATTTTTGGTTTCCTCAATATTGGAAGTTTGTTTTTCAATTAAGCTCATCTGTGTGTGTAAGATGACTCCTTACTGGCTGCCTGATTAATGATTTTGAGTAGACTACAGGAGGTCTTCACTGGCTTCCTTGTAAATATTTCATGAGATGCAGCACCTGATTGCAGTATATGTTACTGTTTATTCTAAAATCTCTTTGTGACTGATATTCAAAGTTATGCAATCTCTTAGCAGCAGGGAATTTTACTTTTAAATTGTAAAATATCCATTTGTATCTTACCTAATTGAAATTAATCTTAGTAATGTAATTCAGACTAGGATATTGATTCATTACATATAAATATGCATTTCAAGTGTTTATTTGTGTTAATTTTGATTATTTAGTCCAACAAAAATCTATAACATTATATAATTTCCTGAATGTTGTAATAGAAACGGAAATGTTACAGTTTCGCCATGACTGTGTGCGACAGTCATGGGGAAGGCTGCTGATTTAAGTGAAGTCCAGCAGACAGTTACTTATATCGCAAGGAGCGATAATCATGGAAGATAATTTCTAAAGAAGCAGGTTTAAAGTGCTTCAAGCATATATGTGGAAAATTTAGTGGAAGGGAAAAGTGGTGCAAAAAGGTGCATAAGCAAGAAAAATAACTGTCCATTGTGTTTTGGTCTTGAAAATTTCAAGCATCTCATGCTTCTCTGTGTTGTCAAGCTTTATGAAGACTTTGATTTCACTTTCAGCAGGACTTGACACATTTCCACATTAACAAAACTACCAACATCTGGTTTGACTGGTATTGGCAGGCTGAGTCAGAACGCTTGATCAGCCTACCAACTCAACTGACCTACATTTTACAGACTATGGGATATTACTCATAGAAAGAGGAGAAACATCACGTAGCTAACACTGTAGTTTATGTAGCTATGTGAAGGTAGTCTCTGTGCATAGAAAGATACATTGCATCATCTTGTAGTCATTTAAACCAATGCCTACAAGTCCCGTCAAGTCCGTGAACCATCACCGTCTGTATCGTCTGAATGAATTCCTTTCTTTGTATCTGGTTGTAAGTAACTGAATGTTCCTCCAGTGATGCAACGTCATAACCAGGTGTTTGCTGATCCACTTAAAACTCTGGAGTTTCTGTGCAGCTTGCATAAAGCGTAATGGACATACATTTTTCATACATTCTCACAGGCTGGAAATACAATCAGCATTTGAACAGTTGTACTAAAAGTAGCACTTTGCTCTCCAAGTTTAATTTTATCAGTCTAAATTAATTCTATCTTATCTAATTTTGTGTTATTTGGAATTCTGTCCTGGTCATTGAATGATTTACCTGGCTTAAGGTCAACTGGAGTGGTGCTTTAGCGTCACATGGCTTGGGCCAGATCTTATGGGAGAACTACTGGTGAGGCAACATATTGTTGCTCGCCCCAGAGGGCGCATCAGTCCAGACTTCTTAATTAGTTCAGACAAGTGGATTTCATTGGATTGTCAGCAGTTGAGTTGCTGGTTGTGTAAGTTGGGAGTTTATCTTAACTTGCATATAGTTGTTTTACTTTTGTGTCCCTTATACTGGCCTAAGAAGTTGCTGCTAAACCATGGAGGCAAATGTAAATTATGATGCTGGAGAAAGGTTAAGTTTAACAGTGAAATATCATTTATTTCAGCTAAATCTGCTTCAGATTTTATCAAGCTAACAGCTTTTGGTTTCTCTAGAGCCAGTCTACATGGCAAAAATTACCACTCAAATCTGGACTAATTGGAAGTGACATATCAGGCGACCTATAGATTCGTGTTTTTTTTTTTTTCTTTCTTTTTTTTAAGGCTAATTGCTACAGAAACTTGCACTAAACCAAGCATGGCAGCAGAGCCTGTTGCTCTCACTTTAAATCATTTCAGTCCGGTAACGACATAAGGTTAATCTATGTTCACCCAAGCCAGAGGTCTACGACTCTGGCACTGGGCTGTTAAGGTCGATGCGAAGGCTGAGCGGATTAAGTCCTTTGTTTTGCTGTGACAACCACTTGGCAGTGTGCACATAGAGAGAGCAGCAGATCCAAGGAGGATTTTTTTATTTATTTTTGTTATTCGCTTAGTAAAATTAGCACCCCGCGGTGCTATACTTTGTCTGTATGCGTTATGTGTATGTGCAAAAAGGAAAAAGGGAAGGTTGTTATGAAGAAAGGGCGACATTTGCTCCACAAGGTTGTCAAGAAGCTTGAAATGTCTGTCGTGTCAACCTGCCTGGAGTGTGTCAGCATGGGAAGAGGAAACGGGTATGTGGATCTGTGTGTTTCTCATGAATGAATTTTAATTTTTCTGTTGAATCTCAAAGTTTGTTTGGATTCAATCATTTTGTAAAATCATTGCAGATTAACTTTATTCTTGCATTTTTGTTTTTTGTATAGAGCAAAGCAAAATTTGTGAGTCATTGAGGAAGAGCTCTTTGTAAAATTTTATTTTACCTAGAAATTGAAAAATGTAGTCAAATTCAACTGTCTAACTTGATTTCTAAGAATTTATCTTAAATTTTTTTAAGCATTTCAATCATTTTAGAGTCCAGATTTATAGTGGAAGGAAATCTAATCGGTGTTAAACATGATCTAATAAAGTCACATGTCATTCTCTTCAGTGGCATATCTGAAGAGAATGACATTGTATTTTAAATTGCCAAAAATTCAAATGGTTAATTCTTTACGCACTACTATTATTGTTATTCGAATTGTGCTGTTTATCTTTTCCTGATTCTGACTCATCTGCTTTTGCTCTGCAGAGGACTGAATCCTCTGCAGGCATTCATGACTGGATCTGCTTGATGATGTTATGAAGTAATCTTTGGGACTTACTCATCTTTTCAGTTTTGCACCACAGTGTCATTGATAGCATGTTTACGTCTTCCAAGTAGTTTGCGTTGGCTTCTGTGTGTGTCATCTTGGTGAAATAGGATCTTCCTGTTGGTCAGAGTAAAACAAACAGGTTAAAGCATCCTGACAATGTTTACGTGTCTGTGTGAAGCTTGTCAGAGGGTTGCAACAATGCCAGATGTGATCAGAATGGTTTGTAGGTTAGTAGTTGAGAGTGAATACAAAGTTTCAGATTAACTAAGCATACTTCTAATCTTCTGCAGCAGATTGGATTTCCCGGAGGCTTGTGTGGAATCAGTTTATATCCAAAGTGGAGAAAGTGAAGGCAGGGAGATCGTGATGCTACTCAAAGTAGCAATGCCCCTTTTATTCTGAAGACCCAAGTCAGATACTTTGTTTTTTTAATCTGTTACTTTTAAAAATTAATTAAAACTTACTTTGGATTGGTGCTTGTGTTTCCTCTGCTGTTCGAAGACCTGCGATAACTAAGCCAATTAATCCGAATCAAAGCTCCGTATGTCAGTTGGGCAAGTCGAAACTCGACAAGAGAAAGGGAAGCAGTGCAACTGATACTTCGGCTGAATTCACACACAAACAGAGCAGACAGGGTTTCTTTCAGGATTGTGCAAGTTTATGTTTTCTGTCATCATAAAATCTTGATTCTTTTGTTCGGACAACTTGGTTTTTGCTCCTTCCCAAAGGTAGTGTGAGGAGGGTCGGGAAACTTTCATACGACATCAGTGCTTCGGGCCAATTAGAGTTAAGGTTAACAAACACTAGATGTATCATATGATCAGGGGAACGCACTCACTAGAAAAATATCCTGCGTCCAATTGCACTATTTATCTTATGTAAACCAAAAATTATTCACTCCCCAGGCTGATTTACAGTAGGAAAGACAAGTATTTAATACACCACCAGTTCAAGTTTTCCTGCTTACAAAGAAAGGTCTGTAATTTTCATCGTAGGTACACGTTAATTGTGAGACAGAATTTTAAAAACATTGTTTTTAAAATAATTATTTTGCATCTGATTGCATGAAATAAGAATTTGATACAGATTAAAATGTTATACCGAAACATTTGTTTACCATTGCAGAGATCAGATATTTCCTGTGGTTCTTGGCCAGGGATTTTGACCCATTCCTCCATACAGATCTTCTCCAGGTCTTTCTGGTTTTGGAGCTGCTGCTGAGTTTCAGTTCCCTCTAAAGATTTCCTGTTGGGTTAAGCCACTCCGCAACCTAGGAAGCAACTTTATAGTAGCTCTGGCTGCGTGTTTCAGATCATTGTCATGCTGGCTATAGATTTTCAAGGCTCACTTGTTGTTTTGCACTGTATTAATAAAAACAAACAAACAAACAAAACTAATAACCAGAGTACACTCAACACAATTCATTGAGGGTAGATGTTTGCTTTTAACTGGATGTGAGTGGATTTGACTCTGTGACGCTATTCATCTTATTCACAGCACTATATAAGCAAGGAATCGCAAACTGAAAATACTTTTACTTTATTGACAAGTTTAATCTAAATAAACCTTTTTTATTAAAAACAAACATCCAGTTGTTTTTTGATGATGTGAAAATACTGATTAAAGCTACATTATTGTCAGGATCATAGGGTTATTTTTCAAGAACTCTATTTTTTCAATCTTTCCTATTTAAAATTCCTCTTTTTTGTTCTCAAATGCCATTGGGTTGTATAGTTCCATGTCTTGGGTCCTCCAGTTATATGATATCAGGTTGACGCCTACAAAAAGAGCCAAAGCAGGTTCAAAAATAGCACTTTGTTTCCCAGACACATCTGCATTTTCTTTGTGTTTATGGTTAAAATGTAAGGTACACATTTTCATTCCTGGGTAACTGAGGCATTTTTACAGCTTTGCGGTCATGACAGACAGGAAATGTTTTATCTTATTTTGGATTTACAGCTTGTGTTTCTGTGGTTAAATGTTCAAACACTATAATTCTGTTGTTTGTCATTGAACATAACACGATTTTGTCACAAGGTCTGATTTTGTATGATTTAGTCTGTTATACATTAGGTTGCTAAATCTGGACAGTTCTTGATCAGTTTTCAGATTATTATTTTTATTTGTTGTGTTTTTTGTGTTTGCAGGATGGAGTCCTCTTGCCTGGACCTGGCTCTCGAAGGCGAGCGACTCTGTAAGGCGGGTAACTATCGTGCAGGTGTCTCCTTTTTCGAATCTGCCATACAAATTGGAACAGAAGATCTACAAATTCTCAGCGCCATCTATAGCCAACTGGGGAATGCTTACTTTCACCTCCAAGAATATAATAAAGCCCTGGAGTATCATCGACATGACCTCACTCTAACCAGGTAAAACCTTTTATGATTTGACATTTTTTTAAGTATAATGTTTGGCATTTTTAATCATCTAGTTTTGATTGCATTGTCTGTGATATTCCCTGACTAATTTCCCTGTTTTCCTTTTTATTTTTTATCCCAGAACAATTGGAGATGAACTTGGAGAAGCTAAAGCCAGCGGAAATCTTGGAAACACTTTAAAGGTTTTACGACGATATAATGAAGCTGTGGTTTGTTGCCAAAGACATTTGGATATCACAAGAGCTGTGTTTGATAAGGTGTGTTATATTTTTTAAGTTTTAAAAAGTAACGAGTGTTTATAGGCATAAAGTAGAAAGAAAGAAAGGAAAAAATAAAAAATAAAGTTATGAGAAAGCACTGTTTTTCGTTGATCTGCCAGTGCAGAAATCTCTGGACCAACTTTCGCAGAGTCTGGATACAAACAAGACAATCTGATGTCTGTGTATTTTAAGTATATAATTACAGCTGTAGTCTGTGTGGTTTCTGACTGTTAAAATCTGCTGTTGGTTGTGTAGGTTGGGCAAGCCCGAGCTCTGTATAATTTCGGAAACATTTACCACGCCAAGGGCAAGAGCATCTGCTGGAGTGGGACGGAGCCAGGAGAGTTTCCAGAGGAGGCGAGAATCGCCTTTAGGAAAGCTGCACAGTTCTATGAGTGAGTTGCTATTCATGTGTATTGCTGCACAAGGCTATGATGAGGTGGTTGTCATAAACTCTACGCTTTGGCATTTGTTTTGCTTAAATGAGTGTTAGCCTTTAGCTTAAAATTTCATGCAATAACTGAGGCTCTTCTTTGTTGTTTATACATGACGAAAATCACATGATTAAGGTTGTGAAATTCTTCCATCACCTGGTTACATTTTGTTCAGACAGGGAGTATTGCTCAGTCACTGTCCTGTTTAATGTACTGCGGCTATCAAGTTAAAATAGACTTCCATACCACCTTGCATAAAACACTTGGCCGATAAAAACTACGTTATCTATTGAGTCCATACAGCTGAGAACCACAGCATCCATGTTTAATTGCATGAGGAGGGGAAAAACATGCTTTGTTGTTACTTATTGCCATTGTGTGGTTTCAGTTAAAAGCAGCATGTTTCCAGATAAAATAGTCGATTAATTTTCCTACCAGGAATTTGTCTGTTCTAATCATATAACAACAAAAACCTTGCTTTCCACTTTTTCTGGATTAATGATCCACTAATTTTGGAAAATTAGTCCAATTATCCAAAACAAATGGATAATTGCACTAAGGGAAAATTGAAAGCTGTGTTGTTGATTTAGGATTTATCTTCATGTGCAAAAAAATACGTTTGAATTTTCCCCAGTGTGTTTGATTAAGAAAGAGTTGAGGGAGTGTTCTTGCAGCTTTAAAATTTTATCTGGTATGTTTATTTCTTCAGACACTGATCTTGTTTCGTGATTTCCCCTATTGCTGGTATTAAAGACACAACAAACTTTAAATTCCACATGAAAAAGTAATGTCCAACTTTTTGGACATTACAGATGTGCTGTGAAACAACCTTTTTTGTGTATATTCAATTTTTGTTGGTGGTTTTTTAAAATACAGAGCCAATTTGTCGCTGGTGAATGAGTTGGGTGATCGTGCAGCTCAAGGTCGTACCTATGGGAATCTGGGGAACACCTACTATCTCCTGGGTGACTTCGAAAGAGCTGTCACCGCTCATGAAAAGGTAGGCTTTAGCTGTTTAGCTCTTTGTTCAGATTAATATTGCACTCCTATGGAGCTAAATGTGGGTCATAAAGTTAGTTCAAAAGAAAATAAACGTAACTAATAAAATTAAGATGGAAAATTATTTTGAAACTAAATAGTTGGAAACTGAAAAAAAATTCTGGGAAAACAAGGTTTTAAAATAAAAGAAACTCAAACTGAAAATAAAGATCTGAAACTGAAAGAAATATTTTGAAACTGAAAAAAAAGATGTGAAACTAAAAAAATGATTGAAGTTTGTTTTGTTTTGTTTTTGCGGAAAAACTTTACAGCCTTAATTTAGCTCCATATTTTCCTCAATTTGGTTATATTTTATTCACAAAGAAAGCATCCGAACACGTATAAGGAACTAGTTGAAACCTGACTTCGGAACAGTAATTTGCACCCTAATGTTTGTTCTGTTATCCAGCGGCTTCTTATTGCCAAAGAGTTTGGTGATAAATCTGCAGAGCGGAGGGCTCACTGCAACCTCGGGAATGCATACATATTCCTGGGCCAGTTTGAAATGGCTGCTAATCACTACAAGTGAGTAAAACTTTGGCTTAAGGTCATTTTCACCTCATAGCAGGCAGATGAACTTGGGGGTTTGTGTGTTGCTGTACAGGCAGAATATCACAAAAATGTACCTTTTTTTTCAGAAATTCAGAAAGGGAATTGGATTGATTTATAAATAGTGATATATTTCAACTATTATGTCAAATTACCAATGGCTTTCATATTAATTTAAATGATTATACTAATGAAAAACCCAAATGAAATTTCTCAGAAAATGCAAATATTGGCCAAGAAGATGATTTAAACAAAAATAAAAACAGAAAAAGATTTTTACTCTTTTTTTTTTTTTCTGTTTGCATTTTGGCTTTCTGAAAAGTCTATCAAGTACATATACTGTACGGTGTATTAAGTTACAGACATCTGTAACTTAATATACATATACTGTACGGTATATGTACTCGATATTTGGCCAGAGCTTCTTTTGCATATGCTTTGATCATCAGTGTGACATGGCATGAATGTGATCAGCGTGTGGCACTGTGGAGGTGTTCAGGAAGCCCAGGTTGCTTTAATAGCTACAGCTTCGCTGCATCGTTTCTTCTAGTGTCACTCATTTTCCTCTTTGCAACACTCGTTAGATTTTCTGTGGGATTCAGGTCAAACAGTTTCTGTCTAATAAAGCACAGCGTCAATAAAACCGGGTAGAGATATTTCTGACGGTGTGGGCAGATGCCAAATCCTTCTGAGAAAGGAAATCACCTTTTCCATAAAGCTGTCAGGAGCGGCAAGAGGAGCAAACGTCACAATGGACCTGTAGCATCTTGAATTCTATGACTCTCCACTCTTCCTACGAACTCTGGTCTTCCATCATCCATCCATTACCTAATGCGCACTTTTTGGACTGAGGGAGGAAGCCAGAGCGCACGGAGAGAACCTGCTAACAGGAAATTAAAATTTAGTCAATGCTTAGCTTTAATAAGCCACAAGAAAACGAAGAAAATGGAAAACAAGACAACTGTGAAAATTTTACTAAACTGAGAAGTAAGCCAAGGGGCGGGACGAGTGGCAGTGGCAGGAGGGACAAGATGAGCAGCCATCTTGCCCCTCATCTTGGGGGCAGGACGAGAAGCAGTGGCAGGACGAGGGGCAGCAGTGGCAGGAGGGCCAGGATGAGCATAAGTGGCTAGAGGGGCAGGAGGTCTTGCTGCTGCTATTGTGACGTTCCGCTACCCTCACCCCTGCTCGTTCTAATTCTCTATCACTGGTTACGGGAGAGTAGGGCCGCAACACTAAGTGCGCAAGGATGTAGACCAAAAGAAACAGAAGAAAATAAACAAAACGGGCACCTGACGGAACACAAAATGTGGTGGG